>PYAF01004356.1:59241-115509 GCA_007407185.1 Glycine tomentella | reverse complement strand
AGAAGCAGCATATTATTTTACAAACATGCTCTCTGCTGAGTCGTTCATCTCAAACATCGATGCAAAAGCCATTTCAATGGATGAAGCTGAGTTTGAGGGAAACATGGAATTTGCTCGTGCTATGCTTTCTGGTATTTCAGCTGATACGCAAGATCCTGGTTCACCTTATCAAAATAATGGACAACATACAAGAGCAGAATCCACTAAGCACAAAGCTTTGATTGATCATAACAACCCTGCACTACGAACTCCATCATCTGTTGCAAAATCAGAAAGCAAGAAAGTGACTTTTGCAGATGAATCATTGATCACAAAAGTTCCTTCCCTCTCGGATTTGGAGAATAAAGGGGTCAGTATGATTTTAAAGGAGGATAAGTTGAATGAAGTTTTCGGGGATTTTCCATATTTGTTTGCTAGTGTAGGTGACCTAACAGTAGGTGATGTTGAAGACCTGCTAAATAATTACAAACAACTTGTTTTCAAGTATGTCTCTCTTTCCAAAGGGTTAGGAATCTCTCCTACATCTCTTCCACCATCCAATTCCCAAAATAATTCTGAAGACCATGCTGAAACCACAAAAGATTCTTCAGACGGTGGACCTCTAGATGACAATAATAAATCAGAAGAATCTATTGATACGACAGAGGATAGTTCAGATAAAGTTTCACTTGAGGAGAAGAAAATTGAATCTGGTCTGCCCAAGGATGAGCGAGTTGCTCCTGAGGGTGATGCCCCCTCTTAACTAATCGAAACTTGCTTCAACCGTTTTCTCTCACACTATATACCCCATTTTTTTCACCTGTTTTTCCTGTAAAATTATTTTTATGTTGTCCATTGTGTGGTAACTACGCTCTTTCCTTATGTTAAGGATGGCTATACCATGACCACTATGCCTCTGTAACATTGTTCTTGAATAGATTTTAGAACTGCAACAAATAGAATTTTACATTTGCTTTTGCGATGGAAAAAGAATGTGAAGATGCAAATCTGGTTTTGTTCGATTAACCCCATGTACATTGAATATTGATTAACTGATATTAGCTGGGTCGGATATATATTAGTATACTCCTTACCTCGTTATGCAAGTTTTGTTGGAATGTTGGATGTGAAAACTCAACATAAATGGGTGGTTCTGTCTATCTCACAGCAGTATCGACGTTTGGTTAATGTCTTTAAGTTGAGGTTTCACCATCTGTTCATGATGGTCTTTTATTGTTGCAATCCTAATTCAGTTCCAAAATGCCGGTGAGTATGCAAGAAAACTTGTACCTACAGCCTAGATGGGGATTGCAAGTTTACTATCTTGAACGGGTAAATAACCAAGCCTATGCCCTTCAATTATGTCTCCTACAGTTTCCAGGGCTCAGTTGCAAGGAATGGATTGACGGTTGAGTTAGTAAATTATTACATTTCCCTTTTTACTTTGTTCTATATTTCGTTTCCTCAAGAGTAAACTGCAAAATACGTGAAGAGCCTACGAATCACGGAAATTGGGCCTCAGGGCTGGAAACCCAGATCACCCTCCCCTGATAGGCTTTTACTTCCTGCTCCTCCAAATTTTATATTGTCCCTAAAGTATCCTTTTGTTATCTCGCACCGACTAGATCTAAACCAATATCTAATCCATATAGAAAAGAAGAAAATTAAATAAATATGAGCGAAAGGACAAAATGCATATACAGTTAATAGTTTCTTTTTCCATGTTTAAAATGAAGGGGGCTTGATTGGAAATTTGGAGGAGATACGTGAAATCTTGCCCACCATATCAACAGAATAGCGTATGCTTCATATGACTACGCTGGATAGCACCATTACCTTGTCTCTTTCTCTTATATTCTTATAATAAGTTTTATTCCTTTAATAATGCAAGTATTATATAAGGTATGCCCGCCCTCTTTGTATACCACATGCACATTAACTAATAGTTGTGGCCAAATTGTGTGAGGGAGATCGATTCTCGAATAAATAATCCTATTCCTAACCTATAGTTAAGATTTCACTGTTCTATGATATTGTTCAGGGTCAAATAAACTTCTGACTTATGTGACTTATGCAGCTACGCTTCTTCTAATGCATGCATCATGCCAAATGAATTTCTTCGGTAAACGAGAAATTAATTGGACACTTTGAATAATAATCAATCACCAAAGGCATATATGTCCTCTTCTTTAAAGACAGTCTTTGGTAATAGCTATGTTTAGGTGTTTACGAGTAGGTTCACTTTCACTAGCAGGTTACATGCCTGTTTCACTTTACTATTGTACTATATATCATGAATAATTGTTTGTTATTTTTTCGAGTTTCGTTTCGTTTCCCTTTATTTTGGGACACAATCTACTAACTTTTTGGTCTCTTAACACACCTTCAATTTCTCGATTTCAAAAGCACGGTAGTTATGATTTTTGATTGATAACAGAGAAAGTTGATTCCAAAAGCAATTTCCCTTGCTTCTCTTCGAAGTTATTCAGCCATGATAATACAAAGCAAAATATTATGAGGAAGGAAAGTGACATGATCACATGACCAAACTAACATTGATAGGAAAGTATGTGAAACAAAGCAACTGCAAATACTCTACTCTGCTGAGCGTGCCTCCAATTTTCCACAATTCTAAGCTCCTCGTTACGTCCGTTCTCCACAACCACAAGTAAATTGATTATATAACACAGATGATTCTCTACTCCGTTGAATGTTGTCCAAACATAATTTTGCTGTTTTCCTTGCGATTAATGCCAAGTATTTTGAGTGTAATTTTAGAACTTTTCTATTTAGCCTTTTTTTGTTGGAAATATTTAGGAATCAAATTGATTCATATCATTTGAAAAGAACACACTCCACTAAAAATAGTCAACTAGATTTTTCAATAGAGATTAATTATGTGATATTCTATGGCAATGTCATGCTGATCCAAAAATAATATTATCCAAAGGCTGAAATGAAAAAGTATTTAAAAACTAACAATCAATAAACCTTCCATTCAATGTATGTGAGGTCATTCGGTCCAAATGTGATATTTAAAATACATTTTACAGGATTTTCAGTTAAATATTAAAACACTTAAGAATTAAGATATTTATCAGATACAAAAATAAATAATTGGAATTAGTGTCAAAACCTGAAAGTTTCTTTACCTTTTTTAGTATAAAAAAGTTTGCTTATATTTTATAATACAACCTAAAGACCGACCATAACCCCCCAAGATATCAAAGGCGTGCGATCACGTGCCTCACACATGTAGACATTCATGGCATGTCGGCCGCAAACAACGTTCCCAATCAAATCTCTCCCCACGTGATTGGTTTCCCGTTTTAATTCTTTCTATTAGTTTAATTTGTTCCATTATGATTTTCTATGTGTTTGAGAAATGGATAAATTAGTCAAAACGAGAAGGAAGTTCAAAAATTAGGAAAAAGTTTAAAGTTGAAAAAAGCTAATTAATTGAATAAAGGTGTTAAATAGAATTAGTTGTTAAATTAGCTGATAAATTACTTGTTAAGAGATTAGTAATCTACCCATTTCGAAAATAATAGATGTTGTTTCAACTTTAATTTTTTAATTTTTGCAAACTGTTTATTCCTTTTCACCAAAAATACTGAAATTTAATTAAATAAGTTTTATTTATTCAAAATTAAAATACTTGTTTTTTTTTTAATTTTTGAACAAATAAAATTTTAAATAAAATTTGCTTGAAACAGTAATTCTCCAGTTAATATGGGTTAAAGATGTTGTCCATGTTAAAAATGTTATTGATATTTGAAACAACAATTATTTTTTTCTTACAATTTTGGATTTTAGTAATAAATATAAAATATTTTACTAAAAAAATGCTTCATATTAAAATAATAATCCAAAAAAGTAGTTTGATAGTGACAATAATGACATAGTTGAAATCACTTGGATCCTCTCCTTTAGGCACACAGGTAGAAAATGTGTCAAACAATTTTTATTGATTAAGATCAATAAATGGCAGAAGTACTGATTGAAATTATACCTCAAACATATCATGATCTCTATATATACATGGCACTTGATGCAAAATAACATCAAGCACTTAGACCATTTAATAAGTGTGTATCTCATTTTTTTGGTGACTTTAAAAAGTGCATGAATGGGCTCAAAGAGAAAGAACAACTTAAGGATGGTTGGAGAATAACCATCCTTATAAATTATAATGTTCAAGAAAGTACTTAGTTGCAAATAATATATATTGTGAAGGAAAAACGAGCACGTTGCAACATTAACTTCAAAATTTACCTTTTAAAGTCTTCTCACATGTCTATCAATATCAAAACAAAAACGTACACAAAAAGTTACAGCAGCATGATAATGGAAAATGATCGAAGTTCATGAACACTAATATGAATAATGAATTATAATGCTTAACTAAAAAAAACATTAGTTATAATGTGCACTGTTATATCTTACCACCTTAGAAACATCTCATATCCTATTGGCTGTGTGCCCACTTATGCTTAAATCCAATTGATAACTTGACACTTTTTCAAAAGATATTGAACAAGTGAATTCATGTTACCAAAGATAAAGATTAATGTGATTTGTTATTTTGGTAGTTTGATTTATAATCATGATGCCATATTGACATGGGTCCAATATGGATAAAAGTTCTGAAAAATAGTAGTATGTTTTATTTGGATATATCGAACTTAATGTTTTATTTCTAAATATCTTAATTCTTAAGTGTTTTATTTTTGTATACTGAAAATGTCGAATATGACATAATATATAGTAAGTCTCTAAAAGTAAACGAGCAGCTAAAAAATTATGAAAAAAATATCAAATAAAAAAATTAGAAGTTAAAAAGATAAAACATTAATTAAAGTAACATTTCAAAAAATTAATAAGACATTAAAATAAGTTACATTAACAAACAAATTTATTTTACTTAATCAAGCTCTCCAGTTAATAAAATAATCTGAGTTAACTCAAAAGTGTTGTGACAATTTTTGTGTTGTAATAATATAATCCAATATCATATAGATACTTTATTTATTTATTTAAAAAAAATACATTCGAATAATTACATATATCATGAAATGTATGTATCAATTAGGATATCAATATAAAATTATGCAAAGTATAAGACATGCAATGGCAATACATTATTGTTTTCTCATAATAAGGTATTATCATTATAGTTTACACTTTACACAGAGTCACTTCACCTAATTAGTAAATAATTAAAATTAAATCTTCTATACTGGATTTAGGGTTTAATTTTAATTTAATGTAAGAGAGAAAATATTTACTTTATTAATAAAAAAAATATGGATATGGAATGATTCGATCTTTTAAACTAATGTTTTTCTAGGGCACCTTTTAAAATAATGTTGTTACTACTTTTCCTAATTGTTAAATAAAAGATTTTTTTTTTTAAACAGGAATAAATATTGTTTTATTCATTTAAAAATGAGAAATAGGTTCCACGTATTAAATAAGCGGGGCCCGCAAAACACGCGAACTAGATTACCACAGTTTGACTTTGACTACACATATCAAATTTTGAATTCATCTACCACCCCCTCACCACATTTAACACCGACCAGGTGCACTTTAAATTTAATGCAACTATTGGATGAACATTCAATAGTTTATATTTATTTAGATTTTTTATTAGTACTACTATCTCAACAAAACAATTTATGTTTTAAAGTCTAATTAATACTATTTTAAAATATAAAAAAATACTAGTATACTTATTTTAATATTTCATTCCTAGTCATAAGATTAAAATGGCGTATTAGATCCCCAGCAAAAAAAATGAAGTATTAAATAAGAGTATTTTAGTTTAAATATAATAATATTTTGTTTATACGAAATTTTGCTTGGTCGCCAGTAGTAAAATTATGCTTCTTAATTATATATTTTTTTCATTTATAATGTTTAAATATAAGATTTTTTTTAAAGAAATTAAATCCAATTCTATCAAGACGAACAGCTTTATTGATAATCTAATACATCTAAAGATATAAAAAATAATAATATTTAATAATACCAATTTCAAAACTTAAGTTTAATCATCATTTAATGACTTTAGTTTGTGACTGTATTTACTGTAGTATTGAATTTTGACAACAATAAATGTCTGTTTGTTTTATGGTATAAATTAATTCTTTACATTGACCTATATTTCAATTTAAAATAAAATATTTAAATACTTTAATTTTAAAAAGTTTAAAAATAAAAAAATATTTTAATTGTATTTTAAATCATTTTCATATTTTAAATATTAAAAAAATTTATTTCATTAAATAGTTTATATTTTTATTTTCAATTAATATTTCAAGGACACTCATTAGTCTTTATTTTAAATTTATAAAAAAAATAATATATAATAGATATATTAAATAATAAAATATTAATTTAAAAATATTACTTTCATAAAAAAATAATTAAAACAAACTTGCATTACATTAATTCCCGACCCCCGCCCCCTTCCAATTTATTGCACTAGAAAATCACATTAATTTTTTTTCAATTCAAACATTATTCAATTTCATGTATTAGTATTAAATTATATTAAATAAAATATTAAAAGATATATTGTTCTCATGTTGGTTGGACTATCCACTTTGGTAAACATGACTCACCTAAGTAAGAAGTCTAACTCAATTAGTTAAACATCATACATAAATTTTGTAAATTTTTTATATCTATTTAATTCCTAAGATAAAAAAAAAAAAAGTCTCATCTTATAATACTTGTCAGTATTACTAACATTATCAATAGTTATTGAATTATAAAAATCAGAAGAAAAAAAAAATCTTTGCAAACACCGAGAATCCTTATTAAATTCTGGGTTTGAAAATTTCTTATATAAATCAAATTGCAGGCATGCAGTAGAGTAACACCAGTAATTATTCCAATTTTTCGACGAGTTTCGGTGGAAGGGATTGAATACCTTCGTTGTACTTATCTAAGTTTCACTGTCCAAATTATTCCACGTTTGTATTGTGTTCAGAGTACCCATGCATATCCTAATACTTTCCAAGTCAAAAAAATAAGCAACCATTAAGTAATAAGTAATTACCTAGAGTGAACCATAAAGGAGGGGGACAAGTGGTAGCTCAACCTATGATTTTACCACTAGAGTAGTGTGTGTACCTTACTCCCATCCCATTATCAAATAGGTTAGGATTCAGATCTCACCAGATAGAATAGAAGGGATGCAATTGCAAGCTGGAATCATTAAGTCTCTTCAAGACATAAATCTGTATTGAAGGGTTTAATCAGAGAGACAAAACCTGATCTTGAGCTAAATTCCAAAGAAAAACCAATATACAATTCTAGAGGGTGGTCCTGTCCCTTTGATGCTTCTTGTATCAGTCTTCCATGAGGCTTCTTCTTTGCAATGATCCCTTTCATTCTCTTTTGTCTCGTTGCTCATTGTGCATTCATTTCTTTACTCCCAGTAAAAACGGTTGTCACAAAAAAACACACGAGCTTGTGCATATTTGACAAGCTCAAACTCTCAAGACCTGGCCAAAGCCAATTGCTTTGAAATTTTCCTAATTTCTTCTTCTCTCACTTTGATCTTCACTCTCCCTCTCTCTCTCTCTATATATATATAAAATTGGTCCTCTAAGATGGGTAATGAAAACCATTACCACCATCAGTTTTACTATCAGAAAAGCACATTCCTTCCAATGCTCTGTTCAAGGCCTTCCATCAAAGAGGTGACTCTTCCTCGATTCAGAAACCCTTCTTCTTCTTCTGGCAACGACCCTTTGTCCCCAAGAATCAGTTGCATGGGTCAGGTCAAGAGAAACAACAAAATAAGCGGCATTCCACCCTCACATAGACTCACTTTCACAACCAAAACCAACAACACCAACACCAACACCAACACAAACACTACCTCCTCCCCTATTGTCAAATACTCTAAGCTCAAAAAACTCTTCTCTGGCAAGAACTTCATTATTAGCACCCCAAAAACCACCACAGGCACCACCACCATCTCAAGCTGCAGATCAAGGCAACAACAAGTTTCAGATGTGCCCAAAAACCAAAAGTGTCTTAGCAACAATGTTGTTTTTAACAAAAGCATTGAGGAAATGGATCCTCCTTTGCCGGTGGTCAAAAGGGTGTGCAAATTGGAAGAACCAAATGAATTGGATAGTCTCTGGAAAAGAAGATCAGGAACGGGTAGGCCTGCACTCAAAAGTTTGCAGCTTCAACAGATTCACCATCCAAGGATTTCTGTTCAGCCTCCAACTGTTTGATAGTTACTATGGGAACGCAATCAAATCAACAGATCCAGAATTGTACTTTTTTACAATATTATTTCTTATTCAGATTTTGTTAGTTACATTAGATACAATGTAAATGGTTTTCTTTTCTCTTTTTCATTCTCATGGCTTCCAGTTTCCTAGTGTTGCTTGCTTGATTGATTTCTAGCGGGCATCTCACATGGCGGCGATGCAGAGTTTCAGGGCCATGTTTGTGTAGATACATCAGTAAATTGGTCAAAGTCAAACGGTCAAAAATTTAAATATTTAATGCGTTTAATTAATTTGTTTTGTGTTTCAAATGGTTTACACTTTACAGTATCATTTATGATTAAAATTTAATTAGGATTGGGGGGTGGGGGTTAAACTATTTTGGAAAAATAATCAAAATTCAAACATGGGCTTGTGTATTTAATGATATAAAAAATGGGTTTGTGTAAAAGTAATAACGAGTTTTATGTGTAATGAGAAAGGAGAAATATTCGTAATGCACATTACTGAATGAAATTAATGAATTTCTGAATAATTTCAGTGTGAGTGTTTGTTTCTTTGATAGTATTAAGAAATACTCCTAACTTTTTATGACCACAAAAAAAATTATAATATACACTAAAATTAACTTAAACACACGTCACAATCTTCTATTCACTTAATTTTAAAATAAGCATACCTCAATCTTTCTTGAAGGAATAGAAAAGGGTGCGGTATATAAGAACAACTCCAATGATATCTCTTATCTTTGGTTTTGAATTGGTTTTGGGAGGATTGTATTATGTCACATTAGAATTTATCATTGTTAAATAATATATATTTTTGTTATTTCTCTTATATGTAAGAGTATTTTAATTTTATTATTTTTTGACTTTATATTTCTTCTTTGTCTCTTATTTTTTTACTTTTGTTGAATAGAGTTGAACCTCTTAATTTTCCTTTTGCGCTCTCTTTTTTTTTTCTTTCACTTTGTTTATATTTGTATTGTTCACATGATATATAGAGCAAATTCAATTCAAGCCACAATTTTCATAGATAAAAAAATCAGTCATCTGTAGTGTCGTTCATGCAATTTGCACTCAATCAGAAAACAGTTTTTTGATTTGCAACTGCAATTCGATTTGAAATTACTTAAAAACTTTTTTTAAAAAAGGTTTTAAATATTATCTCATATTTTTATATTTCATGCATGTAAGGCCGAAGGCTGTTTGTTTTGTTTTATTGTTCTGAATGATCAAAAAACTATTTTTATATTTTATGTTAAAAAATATTGTTTAAAAACCATTCTTACATCATTATTGCTAATTGGACCTGAATCCGTTCTCTTAATACCGATAAAAACTGTAGTTGGAAATGGTCTAAGAGCTATCCTCTTGCAAGAAAATTATAATAACGTTTTGCTCTATGCATCAAAAGGAAATTATAAGAAGGAACTTGCACTGTGCACATAAAAATATTAATTGCTAACTCCTTGTATATTATTAAAGCCAGGTGGTGAGGGTCACTGTTCTATTGATAGGACGGCCGTTTGTGTAGTTTGGACTTCGGTCAATTTGATGCATCCCGCGAATGCCAAACTCTGGAAAATTTGTGCAAAACCCTTTAGGTTTTGTTTGGTAAGATAAAAGCAAAAAGAAGAAGGAATATAGTAGAAAAAAGTGAGAGCTATTATTTATCCTTTTTCTTATTCCTTCTTAATCATCCGAAAAAGGGAAGGATGGGAACTTATAAGACCCCACATATTATTCATTTCTCCTAATTTTACTCTCTCTCTCCTTCACATCAAACAAAAAACTAATTTTTCATTCTCCTTCTTGCAATATTTGAATTAAAGGCCTGTCATAAGGAACTATGGTTGGGAATACGAAGTCAGCATTCCACACTGTGAAAGCGAAATGCGTATAAGTAAACCCCCCCTCTCCCACCACCCAAAAAAAAGGAGATGATGATCATATAATTAACTAATGATTTGTGAAGCTGAAGAATTGTTCAAGTCAACAACATCAGGCCATAGTATGAATAATTGAATAGTATATAATTAATGGACAAATATGATCAGCTAACTGGTGGCGAAAATTTTCAAATTGGAATATTGAATATGTATATGTTTAGTAACGGGGGAAATGATGAATTCATAGTTTGTGCTTCCAATTTCTAGCAGCAATGCATCACAATATTGTTGAATGTCTCCCATTATGGGTTTATGTCATCGTTGACAATTGAAACAGCCAAAAACAAGTGAAGAGAAATATGAGGGCATGCAGCGAAACTGTGTACTTACCTTAAGTTGACAAAATTAAACTTATAATCCCGAGAATAATCTCCTTTTTTTTCTTTCTAAATTATTTATATATATCGCCACGGCAACTGGACGCCATACAACAATGACTAAACCAACAGTGTTTTTTCTGAAGTAATTAACAATGAAGACAGAAATACATAAATGTATAAGGGTTGTGATAATTTGACACTTCTTGTTTTCATTTCATACCTTTTTTTAAATCATGTTATTTCATAACTTTGAAATACAAATAAATACGACTTATTTTACATAAGTGTAAAATACGGCATACCTTAAAAGAAGTATGAAACACAAATCATTCTCTGGATGCAAATACCAAAAGATTCAACAACTCAATGGGCTCATTTGTTATTAATTGAGTTGAAACCCTCTCTTTTACCCCTCAAAATATACTCAAGTCATTTGAAAGTCCTCTTGTACCAATCAAAGCCATGGTCCATGTAGATCCAAACAAATGATAGTTTATATGGATATTAACCTTGTAGCCATAAGTTGAGAGGAGCAAATCATATCGTATTAATTTACTAGACAGATCATAACTAACTTGTAAACAATCGTAGGAAATCTATATTGGTCATTGGTCAACAGTAAAATGTAAGTTTAATAGAAAAAAAAAAATCTCTATTAACATGTAATCTTAATTTCTCAACAACTTTATTCTTAAACTTAGTCTCAATTTTTTAATCAAAACAGCCAAACATTTCTATCACTTTTCTTTTTATAAAATTCTCAAATCCTGTTTTCTTACTCAAATAATTTAGAGGCTTAAAATGGATTTGAGATTGAAAATGGTTTTAAAGGTTAAAAAAAATTGATAAAATTTGATAGATTTTGTAAGGTAGATGTTAAGGTTTTGAGGAAGGAAGTTTTCAAAATCTTTTAATTTTGAGTGAATGTGTGACATTTTGATTTGTGAATTTAGAGTAGAAAATAGTTTAAAGCAATTTAATGAGTATAGTTCATAGAAATATTAAAAGGAAAATAATTTTAAGAGTCTTAAATAAATAAAGCACTTAAGTGTAACTATTAAAAGAATAAAAGAGTAGATTATAAAAAAATTAAATTGAAGTATTAAATTTGAGTAAAAGAGGGTTGCTAGTTGCATTCTCTCTGATCCTCTTTCTTTATGATTGGATAAAATTTATTAGAATTTATCAATTTTAATAGTTTTATTTCTCATTAAATGATTTTATCTTCTTATTTATAAGTATGATCCAATTGGTGAGTTGTAGTAAATTTTAGTTAATTATAAAAAGAGTTAAAAAGATAAAGTTATTAACATTTTTCTTGAAAAAAAATTACTCGACAACTAAAGTTGTATATTACTTTAGTATAAACAAAAGTACAATTTAATCTAATGTAAACTAGCAAATAGTTAAAAAGAAATTTAGGATGTCGGCATACAAGGCTTAGTGATAAGATCACCTAACGATAAATGTAAGACAATCAATAAATCACTTCAGACTACATAACTTTAATGCTTAAATACATAGTTTCTTTTCCCAAAAAATATGAAGTTGAATTAGGCTCGATTGGTCCGGAACTATATTGGATAAATTATTTAATTAATTTCTTTTGTAGATCAGCATTAATCAACTATTAGAAATTATTATTAGTTATCAATAATTATGATCAATAGTTATTATTATAACACCAAAATAATTGATGAATGGACTTGTGTCTTAAATAGTACATAACAGAGGATGGGTGTTAAGATAGTTAGGATGTATCCTCAATTTTGATGCCTAAACTCTCCTTTTTCTAAAAAAATAACAATTATATTATAACATCTCCAATAGAATATCTTATTTTAAAATCTTGGTCATCTTTTTGGTAGACATCGCAATGTCACATCATATTCAAGATCTTCTCCACTTTTTACTCTAATAGTAAATCTTATTTTAAGATCTTAAATCATTTTTTGTAGGTATTACAAGAATTGGATGCAAATAAATTGTGGAGAAAAAGTAAAATATCATTTTTTTAAAAAAATAGATACAGATCTTGACAGTTTTTTTACAAGAACTAAATCTCTACATAGAGATCCAACGTCCTACTCCAGTAATGGATCTTAGCAAGATTAGATATTGAGGCTAACATCTCCTTACAAGATCCCTTATTGAAGATGCTCTTAGCTATTTATATTTATTAGTCTATATTTTAAGTAATCTATTTAAGTAAGTCTATTAGACCACCAAAAGGATGCGATATGGGCTTAATGAGTGGATATCTTACTGGCCGACTTTGGCATAATGAAAATCCTAGTAGTGTCAGAGGAGTTTGGTACGGTCCCAAAGTACAAAGATACACAATTATCTCTCTTCTCTCCCATTTGAAGAGTTACTATGACCCTATTGAGGAATCAAGAGGTTTAGGAAGAGGGAGAACCCAAAATCAGTGGTTATCTTATTCGTGATTTTTATTATTACAAGTCTTCTACATCACTAAAGTGATTGGTTGCCATAAATCCATGTATTTACTTTTATATTTAACAAAGCATGTTGTCCATCTTAGAATTTTGATGTATTGTTTTGGATTGTGAGAATTTGATGTTTTCTAGTAGCAATTATTCCATTAATCTTAGTCTTTTATTAATTCAATTTCCGTTTACTTAGTTGGAAGTTATCAAAATGCACTTATCCATTAGAGAGAATCAATTAGGTTGTTCTTGAAGGGCCATTCCATCATGTTTTAGTAATGGGATGAGAACTCAATTTTACATAAGTGATATACCTAATTCATACAGGGTTTGTCTTGGTCATCTTCTAACGATCAAACCCCTAAAATTTCATGCATATTCATTTAGTTACTAAAGAGAATTTAGGGAGTCAAAATTCTGAAAGGTTCACAAAATCCACTTGAAGACCCGTTTATTCCTTTTGCATCTCTCAATTTATGCAAAGATCTCAAAATCCTCGTATCTTTATCTTCAATTGATTTATGGGTTCTCTTTATTGCTTCCAAACGACCTTAACCTTACTATTTTATGCGATTTTATTGGATAAATTGAGATAATTAATTGCATTTACAAAAACCACTAATGCCAAAATTTGAAGGGTGACCACAATCCAATGGTTCTAAAAAAGTGTCTAGATTGTTTTATATTTTGGATTTGGTATTATAAATTTAATTGACAAAATTTTGTACTTTCATAGGAAAAAATGGTTTTGCATCACATGAGTAGTATTTGTTGGTCCATATTAGCTATGATTCTACTAAAATTAGAGTTTGAATGTAAAGTATTATTAAGAGAGTACAGATGTTAAAAATTGAAGGAAAAAATCATTATCATAATTTATTTATTTATTTAATTATTTCTTATTTTGAAAATTTGAGGGAGGGGCTGTTTGAAGCCCATAAAATATTTCAAGTAATATTCAAAGATTATTTAATAATTTTCAATTCTACAATCAACTTGATTTCTCTATTATGTGAGTAACAATAATGTATATTATTCTCTTAATGTATATTATTCTCTCTTAGTTAATGGGTCTATCTCAACTGGTTGAGTAAGATGTAAGTTATTGTAAATTTCTGATACTATATACTATTTCTCAGTCAAAAAATATTATTTGGTCTCAAAGTGTTATGACAATTGTAAAATCAGTTTAGGCTCATTTGAATTATTAATTATTGTTGTTTAAGCCAAATTTTGATTTTGATTTATTGGAGCATTATATAATTTTGACATAACTTTTTGAAGCAAATTATACTAACTACTCTTAAAATTTTGTGAAATCACAACCCCTTTAATTATTTTAAAAAACTACATCATGCTCTCCTGTAAGGTTATTTTAAATGTTAAAAAGTATGAATATTTGTGTAATTTTACAAAAGTAATATAATTTACTCGTTTTTTTATTATGTAGTGTATTGTTTTAACATTATGTTTTTTATTATGCAGTATATTGTTTATTCATTATGTTTTTCATTATGTGGCTATCGTTTATTGATATTCACACTCGGTTGTCTTTTTAATCCCATAAGAAACTAAAATACAAGTAGCTATACAAGTAGAGGAGGTTCATAGAACTGAAGTGATCTTGCTGGGAATAAGATAATGGTTTATCGACATTAACATATGCAATAGGTTCAATTATCACTAACTACATCATAATAGAAATGCAGTAAAAAGGGGGAAGTACAAATTTATGAGGTGGGAGTTAAGTATAATTGTATGCTCGGTGGATCTGATATCGAGCATGATCCCTTTCAGAATTACTACGACTGTCATAAAATATGTACACATCAACTTTACAGAAAAACAGGTGATTCCCTGATATTCCCTTGTATGATTACAAGGAATGCTTCCGATTAGTCCTTCCCACAAATGTGTCAATAAAACGGAATGCATAACCTTCTAATACAAGTAAATGCAAGAAATGCTCATCCACTGTACAGTTTACTCTCACAAGGAATGTACAATGCTAACAAAACTAGCCCCCGCCAGAGCAAAAAGCCTATCTTTACATTTTGCCATATTCTCAAATAAAACTTCCCCACGAGAAAAATAGCATGGCATTGAATATTATGGATGTCAGCCTCGAAGGAAAAATAAAGAACCAGGCTGGGATCCAACACCTCTACCTATCATGCTCCACAGGTTCACTAGCATATACGTCCTCGTTAGAGTGCTTCTCATTTGACAAGCAATCAGCAGGAACATATGCATATCCTTTAGGTAGCATTGAATTCTTCATAGATGCTTCATCTGACGTCATAACAAGCTCTTTTCCGAATGTCTCGGAATGCTGTAATTACAAATAAGTATGACCACATTAGAACTTGTCCCACTCAATCCACAGTTCACTCACCCCACAAACTAGATATTTCAGAGTGAAAAATGAACACAACGAAAATTGGACATCAAAGTTTTTGTCATTACCCAACCTTTCTAGATTTGAATCTCCATCCACCTTCATCTGAAATATTGCATGATGCAGCGGCTCTCTGAAGAACCTTCTTGCCAGAAAATTCCGATCTATCTAGAATCTTGTGGTTGTATCGACTTTGAGAGGTTGAGTAGTCATCGTCCAATTTTGGGTCTGCGTCCATAGATATGGCGACTCTGACACGGCGCTTGGCAGAAACTGAACTGTCCACAGTAACATCATCTGATCTTTGAAGTGGTTCACTGCATGATCTGTATCCCTCTGTGTTCCCTTTAAGGGACGTTGTAGCTGATTCTGAACTACCATCCGGAAGGCTGAAAGGGCTACGAACCAGCACCGACCTAGCAACATGATCACTTTTAAAGGCCAGTATGTCATGTGAAGATAGTACCAATTCCCTCTGTAGATGTCCACAAGCCCAGAAGTTAATAATCAAAATGGTTATGCAGGACAATTTGAATGAAAATCAAGACATGAGAATCTACAACCTAACTGAAAATGCTATATATAGAGATTCTGTCTATCACTCTGGAAAGTCGAAATGACAAAACTGAATGTCATCAATAATTCAGTGTCGAATGGAGGAAAGCCACTTGTGGACCTTGATTTTGTTGAGTATTAGAAGAACAGTGAGATTACCTTTATTTTTTCACGTTTGACAATTCTTTCACAAAGGAGACGTAATCTCTCTAGTTCAACCTGTTTCAAAAATATAGAGAAAGAATCAAGTTATTTGATAAACCTTGAAAAAGAGCTAGTGTCACTTACAACTAGCAGAGATTTCAAAACAGAAGTGATCTCATGCACAAATAACTATAATACTGACAACTGTCACCTTGGTAACACAATTGTCCACAAAGCACTAATTAATATAAGAGTGAGACTGTTCTCAACATTTTGTAGGACTTAATAAAAAAAAGATAAATGATACACAAGTTCAGACTTCAAAGATAAAAAAAAAAAATAAAATAAAATAAAAAAATACAACTTTAGTCTGTTCCATCAAAAAAATCAAAACAATTGTATGATAAATTTTATGGCTAAAATATGTTTCTAGTCCTCAGAAATATGTAAATGTTCGGTTTCTATCCCTGCGAAATTTTTGGTCTGCTTTTCGTCTTCATATTTTATAAATGTGTCATTTTTTGCCTCGGGACCAGGTTCAATTATATCCGATCCTAAGTGGCATTACTTTGTATTTTAAAATTTAAAATATGAATGGCAAACAGTGTCGTATCAGAAGGAGAAGCCCACAAAAGAAGAAGGAACCACACCACGCAAAACACCACAATCAAAAGTAACAACGAATGGAAAACGGTGTCGTATCACAAGCACAACTGCAACAACAACAACAAGAAGTCTTCCTCCAAGCAGCCTCTCGCCGCCAATCTTTCCTCCAATTAAAAATGCTCCGTCAGGGCCATTCTGAGGACTGCCGCCACCAATTACTCAAGACTCAGATCACCGCCGAGGCTGAAGCAGCTGCAGCTGCAGCTGCAGCTCCAAGCAGATCAAAGCGGCATGTCGACAACGTCGACGATGCGGAGCATGAAGCCAGCACCGTTCAGGAGGTGAAGAAGGCGAAGCAGAAGAAACCAAAGAAGCCAAAGCTGCTTCTAGAATCAGCACCAATGATCTCAACGCATTTCTCGCTGAGATTACCGTGAGTGTTTATTTTCGCTATTGATCTGCTGTTATTGTGATTCGTTTGATTGTTGTTCATTGAATCTGAGAAGAAGAAAAAATGAATCGCATTTGCACAGGCTTCGCATGAATCGCAGCAACATATTATGCTGATGCGATTCTCGTCAGTGAGTGGAGCTCAATTCCCATGGCTGAAGACGTTCAAAGAGTCTTCCATTGCGAAGATTGTTGATGTGAGTTGTTTCTGTTCCTTTTGTTTTTTGTTTTAATTCAGATTATGATTTGGAAACGAGACTTGAACGATTTTGCGATGCGTGTGACATATGATAGTATGGTATAAAATTTGGAATTGCATGAGTGAGTTCTAATCAGCTTGTTATTTTATATTGTTTGTGAAAAAATGTTGTTGAATTATGTGCCTTCTGTAATGATCTGTCTAATTCAATGCTCTTTTTGTGTTCATTGTTGAGAGAAACCCGAAGCTGGCCCTTTTTTTATTTGGGGCTAGGGATTTCAAATTTGGGGGTGGGATTTGGCTTGGCTACTTAGAGATGGTGAGCTTTTTGGTTGGAGGCAGTGGCTGTTTGGTTCAGGTGTGATGGTGATGGTGGTTCATGTGCCGTGGTGATGGTTCAGGTGGTGGCTTTTTTTTTTTATATTTATTTATAATTTGTGGCGGTTAAAAAAGGTCACAAACTATATTATTGTATTTTTTATTTTTTATACAATTTGTGGCAATTTTTAATCCCCATAATTTGTATTTTAAATTTTAAAATAAAAAATAATGCCACTTAGGATCGGATATAACCGAACCTAGCTCCGAGCCAAAAAATGACACATTTATAAAATATGAGGACGGAAACCGAACATTTCCATATTTCTGAGGTCTAGAAACATATTTTATCCTAATTTTAATTCATTCTATTCACTACTAGATATCAAAACATAGCCTTAAGGGAGAGGCACCATTAAAGTGTAAAAAAAGACATGCAAGTACTTAGAGGTAGTTACTAATCATTCCAGTTCTGCTGAACCATGGAGTGCCCTAATGCTATATATCAGAAGACACTGCATCAAAAAGTTAAAAAATTTAGACTGGAAATTTTTATGTTCTCCAATCTATTTTTTCTTTAATGCCAAGTACTTTCATACTCAACCAGCTTGTCATTTGTTACAAAACTATGCCACTGTATCCTATGCCCACAACAATCATTTGAAAAGATACTTCCAACCCCATAAAATTTTCAAAACTGTATCCTATGCCCACAACAATCATTTGAAAAGATACTTCCAACCCCATAAAATTTTCAATTCCCTCACCAAGGAACAATCTCATTGCTTTGTTTAACTCAAATTAAAAGATGCAAGAAATGACACCACCACACCATTACATCATGTTTAGGCTGACTACCAATCCAAAATTAAGACCAACCAAAGATCATTATCAAACAGAATTTAGACAGCTTGATATTTTAAGCAAACTTAGAAGTCTACAAATAAAACATTCCAATTTCCAAAGAAAATGAATTGCATTATCAAGCCATGCAAAAAATGAGAAAGTGGCTTAAAAAATGGGAAGTGTCTCACCCTAATTTGCCTGATACTTTTTAGCTCTTCAATTCCATGTTTTTGAGTTTCAGCCTGACAAATGAGGAGCACAAACTTAAGATACCATTATGGTAGACAAACAAAGCACATTTTATTACAAGAGACAAAATCAAACCTTTGCCTTCTGCTCCAAACTATGTTTTTCACAGTAAGCTTTGTGTTGAACCTTGCCACCAGTAGGCCTCACATTCATGTACAAACCAGCACTTCTAGCACAGGATGGATGGAATGTGGTCTGACAATGGCCATAGCAACACTGCATTCACCATTTAAAACTAACTTGTCAATCAGAAATGTTAAATCCAAAAGCTTGCTGATTGAACTAAGGGGTAGAGAAGAAAAATCATTTTTTATGTTAAATTACCTTCATGCATACACCATGCTTGTGGTGGCAGATGCAACAAATGTTAACTCCTTTTCGCAAAGTTTCCTGGCATTCAATAATGTAGACAGATAGGTGTTAGAAAAGATAGTTAAATGCTTTTAAAGTAGATATGCAAGAACAAGGAGGTTGGAACCAAAATAAGGAATTCAGTTTCACCAATGTACATACCATTCCTTCAACAGCCTCTATTTGTCCTCTTTTGAATGTAGACTCAAAAACCCACTGGTACATAATGCAAATACAAGCAAGTTAACAATTAGCCAAACTTAGGTATCAAAGGAAGAAAGAACAATCCCACAATAATCAAATTAGAATAATTAACCTCAGCACAGAAGGCATGAACCCATTGACCATCAGAAGACTTTCTAAAAGCACCAGTAGTACCACCACAGAGAGCACATTCTGCAACAGGCTTCTCCCAGAAATTGATAGCAGATGCCCCAGAGCATCTAGAGGACAAATCTTCACACAACTCACAGTACCACAGACCTGTTGTTTCTTTCACACTACGATAACAATCCAAGTGCACCGACACCTGCAATCCGAAAAGAATTACTATGGAACATAGATCAGAAAAACAAAAACATGAAAAGAGACAAGCGCTGAGTCCTGAAACCTTGCAACCAGAGCAGACTAGGATAGGATTTAAAATAAAATCTGATCGTCTGCAAACATCACATGATTTACATTGCTCCTTAGACAAATCTGAGGTTGGCATGCAAAAATCCAAATATTTCTCTGACGAAGTTCTTGTCACAGCTACTCTTGAAAGTGTCTCTTTGGCTCGAGGCATTGGCTGAGAACAAGCACCGGTTCTTCCATTTAGAGTATCCAATTTTAACAAATTCTGGAAAAAGATTGTATTCTGATGTCAATACCATTAGCTAATTATTAGAGAGAAAAAAAACAAAGCATCTATTACCTCTTGTTGCATTGAATCATCTAAGGTGTCTTTCCGGAGAGCCCTAGTAGATGCTGCTGCTGCAGCAGTTGCAGCAGCCAACACTGCCTGTGCTTCTTTGTGCTTTCTTTCTTTTCTGCCTTGCTTTTTTGCCTCTCTAAGATCACGCAGATATTGATTAACAATAACATCATCCCATCTTTGTTGATGTGCCTTATCAATCTCGTGTGGCAAACTCTTGGCAACACCGTAGATTAAGTTATCTGCGATTACAAAATCAAGAACAGTTAATGATTGCTCTAAGTTTTGAATGTGGGATACAAGACAAACAATATTACCAACTTCAAATTAATTTAAAAAAACAAGTGCGATGAAAATTTAGGAAAGAATGAGGACAGACCAATATGCCTCTTTTTTGCAACTGCATTCTGCAACAATCTATGCTGAAAATAAACAAGTTCCCCCTCCAATTCATCTTGTGGAGAAAATTCAAAAAGTCCCATTTTTATAGCCCTACCCAACTGCTCCATATTTACTTCACCAGGCTTTGAAAAATCAACACGAGTTAAGTTCTGATTTTGGGTACTTGAGCAGGCACTAGCCCCAAAGGATTCAACCAAAGAAGAATTTCCCTCATCACTTGAACCTGCTGAGAGGAATTTATTAGACTATTCCAAAGAACATTAAAAAAAAAAAAAAAAAGGATCCCTTATGTGGTCATTCTAATTTTCCAAACACATAAAAACCTATTTATTTTATATTTAGGTATAATACCATCCCAACATTGGTTCGCCATATTCCGAGAATGGATTTTTTTCACATATCTTATACCCAAATATTATATAAGCAGGTTATACATATTCAGGAAACTAGAACGGCCATACCAAACACCTCTTAAAAATATTCAAATCTATCTTACATATAATGTCCTCCAAGGGCACCCCTTCACGAATCTGCAGCAATTTCTTGTTGATGTATGGATGAATATAACTAGAGATTGCATCCTTCCTTCTGCATTTCAAATAAATGAAACTTGGGTTTAAACGGAGAATACCAACCTATATCAAAGGATGTTCACTAACACATAATAAGAGACAGAAAGCAGTACATGCTGCAAATAACAAAAATATCCACTTTGAAAAGCTCACATGAAACCAAAATCAGGTGGTTCTGAAGCAGAATGAACAACACCATGATCAGACAGCACAGAAGCATTTTGCAAACAAGCAGTAGACTTGTCTTCTGAGACACAACCAGAAGCATTGCCTGCAAAATGAAGCTACACACTTTAAAAAACACTAAATAGCAAGAGAAAAAACACATTAACTCAATATAGGAATAAGAGATTCCATAAGTACTCATAGAAGTAGCTCAGACAAATTTAATCAAAATCCTTAAAAACTATGCTTTTCACCATACAAAAACAATGCTCTTCATCATACAAAAACCATGCTCTTTCTTTTAAAAGGGAAAAAGAATAGAAGGGGGAAGGGATTTTCGAAAGAAATTGCCATATACTAGTAACTATTGAATTCTTAAAAAGACACTTTTAAAATGAAACCATACCTTGGACTTCATGAAAAATATCCTCAGACTTGGTTATGTTCTGCATGAAATAAAACAAAGTTAAACAAAATGATATTTTTTACAAATTCTGGTTTCTGTGGAGCAGATGGAAAAGGCAATCTGTAAAATTTGTAATGAAAAGACAAACTAAAAATTTTATCGTGCAACTTAGTTGCCAAAAGTATTTAATCAGAGGGGACCAGTAGATTGAGAATATAAGTATATTTTTTACCATTCCATTTATTTCATCAATAAGCAGCCAAAGGGTATATAAAAAAACTCCATTCCATCAAGTTCGTCCAAAACATCCAAACAGACAGCCTTATTAAGGAGGATATTTTGTTATCAGCCTATTTCATAATATTTCTCTTCATTGAATAGTTTCTTTTCTAATTCACTGATCATGTCCTTGCACACATACCCAATTGGAAATCAAATTCTTGGACAATAAAGAAGCACAAAAATATTGGAATTTGGAAACATGAAGCTCATCAACACCCACATAATTCAAATTTAAAATCAAATCACCATACAATATCATGAAGATAGAGTATGTCACTAGTCAGGCAAATCAACATTCTTGAAAGTAGACAGGTCATGAAAAAGGAAGAAACAGAACACAGAAGAAAAGCATGCTTCTATGGAACTTATAAACTGAATGTTGAACATATTAATATTGTCTCTGACATTTCGCAACAGTGCTTTTCCAGTTAAGCATCACACTTCACGCACAAGTACTAGACCCAAAAAAGAATTACACAAAGCAGATGTTGATATGATCATATATATATATATAACCCATGCAATGAATGAGCGTAAAATCTCTACTAAAATCAAAGAATGTTACTTCAAGGATACCATTTTCCAAATGAGACCCCACTGACAGAAACTGGAACAAAACTGTAAAATGAAAAGGGATCAAAACTGGATCTAGAAACTGGAGTCTCCTACAACAATCTGAATTTTCTCTCAAATCAAAAGATAAAACCTCCCTCTCAAACCCCCCTTTTATTATTTATAGGCATGCCTTGTTTCTCTTATTATCCCAGCCCCCAACCCTCAAACTAACTACTTATTCTACCAACGATGGGATTTACCTATCACCCACATATCATATTGGCTTTTTTGAGTTGGTGGGAAAAAATACTCCTCCAATGGGCAAAGGAGGGTTGTGTTCAGTAGCCAACGTAAAACTCATTGATATATTGAACATGGGAAAGAAATTTAAAAGAACTTATCTGACAACAAATGTTGGAAAGAAAGAAAAAGGACAGCTTTCAGCTTTTCAAAGCTAAAAAAACTAACAATAATAGGAAATGGATGAAATTTCACAAACTATATTAAAATGGAATTGGCAACTTATATAACGAGTGCAAACATCACCGAGATTTCTCAAGACAGAAGCAGAGCAGCAGAAAAAATAACACAGAATTTGGACTTAGGGCATAACTCATCCCCAAAAACCGGCTTGTGAAGTTAGGACTGTCCAAGCTTTATAAGCTTGATTTAAGCCATAACCTCTAGTCAATGTGGGACTAAAGACCACCCATGAGGCTTCAATTAAGGCATCCCCCAAAGAGGATGCAACTAAAGCAGGTTAAAGGTGACCATAATTAAGGTGGCTTTTTGACACTAACCAGCTCGTAAACAACAATTGAGCCTCAAGACACTAGCCATTAGGCAATGTAAAAAAAGAAAAAAATGAAAGCTGCTGCTCTGCATGAAATTGTAATGAACTGTATCGTGTATTTGAAGAATCCTTGCAAAAATGATAACAATGTTCTTGGAGAGGGGTTACAAAAATCAGAAGGAAAGAAAAGTAGAAAACAACATTAGTCATGCTGTTCAAGGTTGACAAAGAAACAAATGGGAACAGACAAATACATAACATGGATAATATTGAGTTGTTAATTAGGTATCAAACTTATATGATCAGGTAAAATTTACCCTATCTAATCTAAATACCAAATCCCAAAACAAACTTAAGACCCTTTGTAATACGCTTAAAACATTCAATCATCCAGAATTAGGTATTAGAATACTATTTCATTACTCAAAGAATCAAAGGAAAATAAATTTCAGAAATAAAATTACCATTTCAGTTGCATTGCGAATAGATGCTTCATTATAATTTGTTGGATTGTCACAGTCAGACTGACCTACTCTGCACATGTCCACCGGCATTCCATTCTCACCAGTAACCCCTTCAGATGAACATATCACATTATTATCCTTCAAAATCCTAATGGTACTGGTGGTTCTTCTCCTGGGCGGAACTGACTTAACAGCAACAGGATCCAACAAACCCGAATCTGATATTGATATTGGTAAAGGATCAGAGCCATCTGTGGCTCCACTATCATTTTTGGATGCATTGGCTGGTTTGAATTTAACTTTTAAACCCTTCTGAAATGCATTAGTATATACATGGGCTTTTAGCCAATTAACTATTTTGTGTCGGACATCAGGGGCCATATAAGCTTCCTGCAAGGATTGAGTTTGGGATATAAGACTAAGAAACAAATATTATGCTAAGAATAACCATTTTCAACAAAGTGTACATGACAAATTTTATGCATTACATTAGTATTTGCAGTTAATGTATCTGGTGAAATGCCAATCTCCAATGCTACATCTTTTACATCAACTTTTCCTCGATCAATCAACTGCCAAAGAGTGAATGCCAATTCAAAACAAGCAGAGAATAAGATCAATTGTTTACAAAATTATAGTTTTACCCAAAACAAATACACATATTTTGGTAATGCAAAATACCTTCTTCAAAACAAGTGCAAAACTGAGAGAGTCAGATGCGTCAACATTCTCATTGGCTCTCCCTACCACTCCAACATTTTGTTGGGGCACAGCACCACATCCCAACATGTCATCATGAGCACTTATCAAGCAATCAGATAATCCTCCATCTGGTGGTTCATCATTATGGTTCAGTTTGTCAGGACTACTATCAGAGGCTAATTCTCCATTCCTGCAATCTTTCAAGTTCTGTTCACCACTCACTGGCAATGTCACTGGAAAGTCATAGGCTTCTGAGATATCATTCCTAACTGCGATAGAGCCTTCCAATGGCAAGATGCTTCTGTTTTCTGGTAAATCTGAGTGTTTCAAGCAAAAAGCCCGCAACTCAACCTGACAAAGCATGACACATAACAATCACTCCAGTAGCACTACAGTTGAAACACTTGTGACTTAAAAAAACAGGGACCATTGGCAAATTAGAAGCTGTTCCGACATTGATATTCAACATCTTGTTAACTTCTTTTTTTTACTTTCTTCATGGAAAGGGAAGCAGGGATTTTGCCCAGAAAAATACAGATTACTCACATTATCATTACCATACTTTGCCCAAACCTCCATCCTATGTCTAGCTTCCCTTGCACATAAAGGATGGAAAGAAGCTCTGCAGCTTCCTGAAAATACCACATAGAAGAAATGACTTGCAAGTTACAAGAATTGGAGGAGCGTGATATACTTAAGAATACAAACTAATACATCTAATTCAGGATCAAAAGGAGCACATCAATTGACATATTTACTATTTAGAAACAGTAGCAGCAGCACATCACACAAAATAAGGTTGGGCTACATGGATAGCACGGCGCCATTGGGCTGAGTTAAAGACAACTTTCTCAAATATATTATTCACAATAAGATTCCTCTTAATAGCTCCCTCCAACATTCTTCTTGGTCTCCCTATATCCCTTTTCACTCAGCTAAAAACTATGCAATCTACTATCCACACCTATGATCTCGTAGCCAGTCTCAAACCTAGGTAAAGGAGGAGTATTGTGTTCGACCCTCAGCAACCAATGAAAAACTTGTCAAAATCCCAAACATGGATCATTCACAACACTTAAAAATAGACATTAAATTCATGTTCCCTGTTCAGAGAATACTATGTTTACAAGACTGAATCCCAGATCCTATATTGCAATAGATCAAAACATCAACTTATGAAACACCTGTCTGCAGTAGTTAATATAGTCATTTTAAAGGCCTGGTCAACTAGCTTTCAAGAACAACACTAGTAGGCCCCCATGGTTTATATATCACGTAGTTGATTTTATATGGGTTTGATGTCACAAAAGCAGTGATTGAGACTTGTATCTATTCAAAATCAAAGTTGAACAGTAATTGAACACTTTCTCACCAGCAAGACAATCAATGCTCTCTCTTGCCACAGAATAACAAGCCAAAGTATAATCAGGTTGGCAAAAAACCTTGAAGCTGCTGAAGATTTGTCTTTTTAAATAGAGAATTTCATTAGCTTATTTTTGTTGGAGCAGATGCACTACAAATTGTTATTAATGAAAAAAAATCAACTACACAAAAGTAATTTCAAAATCTTCCCTAGCATATTTCAATTACAGAATAGACACACATTCCATAGTTTCAGAACAATGCAATACTGGCCTAAGAAATGAAAAATGCATAGTACAGTGATGCGATGAAACATACCATGACTACACCGAACACATGCACCACACTTTGCTTTGCAAACACTACACACTAATTTCTTCCTGGTTTCCTTGATTTCTCCCACATTCATAACAGGCTCCATCTTCTTCAAATCATCTATATAAACCTCAGGCATCCACAGAGAGCAAAACAAGTGCACAAATGGGACTGACCCCGCACCTTCCACGGCCGCGCTGCTATTAACTGGTTTTAATGCGCCACCCTTCTTTGTGCAAAGAACACAAGGATTCACCGACTCATCAACATCACCCTTTTGCTTGCACCAGGAGCACAGCCAAGCCTCATCTACATCATCATGCACACCATAGCACTTTTGGTGAACTGACACTTTACAAGTAGCACAGACAATTAACCTATTGGAATCTGTGTCAGTGTCTCCCCTGCCACAATAATGGCAAAACAGCTGGCCCTCATCATAAGGACAAGTCATTACAACTTTCTCCAAACCAGCTTCAACACCCAAAAGCCTCCTTTTCTTGGTAGGGCGCTCAGAAGTCAAAGAAACCCTATTCCTACAACCTAAAAACCACTCTAAACTAACAGAAGAATCAGAAATGTCCTGACTCTTGTCGTCCGGAGGAGGAGCTTGTTCGACAGCAACATCGTCAATTGCCTCAATTACCAACAATTCATCCTCATTTTCCACCACTTCACCATCCTTGTTTTCATCCTCACACTTTTCTCCGTCCTCACTACTAACTAATATGTTGAATTTTGGAACAGGCTCCATTTCATTCCCACTATTACTAGTAACTGCATTGTACCTAGGAGCATTTCCCAAACACGGGATGGTGAAACGGTCCTGAGACACCAAACTAGAAGTGCGAGAGGCCTCACACAAGGTGTCAATATCAGCCAAGGTCAAGTCCCTAAAGTACTCCTCCGTCTCAGTCCATATGTTAGAATCCTCTGGCTTCTTCTGGTTTGCCCTATTCGACGATTTCCTCTTATTCGCGCCAGAATGAGACTTCTTGGGACGCCTCCGGTTGTCACCCTGCCGGTTCAGCAAACTAGCCAAGCCACCGGGGAGAGTAACCACAGCGGCGGAAGTCGACGTCTCTTCAGCAACATCGAAAGGCGAACGCTCCGCAAGCGCTTTCCTAGCCTGGGACAAGTAATCAATTCCACGCACGGCGGCAGAGTCGCGAGGAATTTCAGCCGGAAAATTAGCCTCGCAGCGCCTCTCCACGGCGGCAGCATCACCTCCCTCCACCATGCCCTCCCACGGGTGACATCGGTCCCCGGTCATCGCCGGCAACAACAACGTACACAGGAAGCAGAGCATTCCATCATATAAACCCAAACCCTAGCTAAACGACGTAACCTAATAACACTATCGCGCGCACCAGAGAAGGTAAAGCGACAAACCCTATCAAAAATTGTTCGATTTCGTAGCGAATGAACGAACGCAGAGGGGAGGAAGAGGATAAGCCCCGTTTTCTAGGGTTAGGGTTCAGTTATCGATTGGGATCCGTTTTTTAAGACTTCGTCTCGTGCAGTTCTCTCCAAGGGCAGGGCAAGAGTGAGATGAGAGAGAATAAAAAAAAAAAACAATCAAAAGGGAGAATAAAGCGTTTTATGCTCTCATAGTCGTAGATATTTTTATAATAGGTTATTGTAGGTCACAGATTGACTCACACTTGGCATACATGATTCTCTAAAAAATACAAATGTGCATCTCACCGGTCACCTACTGTGTCAATCAGATACTGTAGGACTGAACTGACTCATAAACAATAAACTAATACATAAAACAAATATTTGAATAGTCACATGGATTGTTCATGAAATACATATATGGAGAAAAGAAAAGAAAAATAAATAAATTGAAAATATTTAATTGGGAGAGTGAAAGTTTTGTTTGATTATATTCTGTTTTTTTTTGTTGTTTTTGAAACTATTTTGTAAATCAATTTTCAAAAATCTATTTTGAGAAGAAAACTTACAAAAAATATCCATTTGGTAATTATGTTTTGAAAATTGTTTTCACGATGAGAGAGAAAAAATTGTTTGTGAAATAGATTTTTTTATGAAATATAGTATATTGTTGGGAAAAAAATAACCTGGAATTTAGAGGAATGTGGAGATATTTAAAGTTAGTCATATCATAATCACACTAAATTTGGTTATGGCATACCCTTAATGTTTGATTAAATGGACATCGTTAAACTTGTCTACTAACTTCTTTTGATCATCCATCGTTCTTCATCTATTTAACTTAATCCAATTATTATACTTTATAAATGAAATTCTAATGATAGGAAATCTTTATTATATTTAAATATCATATTTAAAGTAATTGATCTATTAAAGTTGATCTAGTGGTGGAAAGATTTTGATATGTACAAGAATTTAAGTTCAATTTTCATTGTCACCATTGTTCATTTAAAAAAAGCACAATTGACTCTCAAAATTTTGTTAAAGCAAAATTTAATTTTAACCTGAGAATAATAAGAACAATATACGTTATGCTTCAAACACTGAAATAATGATATTTTTAAAACAATTATCAAGAAACATTTAGAAAAAAATAAAAATAGAGACCATAAAAGATTATTGAAAATTATGGCTGTTTACTTCTTTTTTTTTTAAGGTATATCCATCTTGAGTAGAAAGAGAGTAGGAAGAGGAGAGGGAGAAAATGTGAGATGTAATAGAAGTTGTGATTAAAAAGAAAGAAATGAAAAGAAAAAAGAAATGAAAGAAAGGATTTTAAGGAAAAAAAAAATACGTGTGTAAATTTTTTGGGTGCATAAACTGAATGATAGACTATCCCATAGCGTAAATTAAATGAAAAACTGAAAATTGTCTTTATACTACTTTTTGGATAACTATATCAAACATCAAAAATCAAACACAAGAAGTAAAAGTAGTAATGCTATTTCCATCGAATTAAAGAAGCCGATTTTTCCTCCTACACACCTAAAAGTGACACTTGTCCACTATTTACTTCAATGAGCGTAAACCAAAATCATGTTTAATCAAAATAAATTGATTTTCAAGGAACAAGTTATTAGTTCCAATTATTACTTCGAGTGTTACTAAATTTAATCTCTTTAATTAAAATATCGAATTCAAATCTTGTGACATAAAAAACATAATGAAAAAAATCTTATTAAAGATGATTAATTATTTTTTAAAAAAAATTAATCATAAATAAAATTGATGAATTCTCTACACCAAAATCAAAAAAAAAAAAAAAAAAAAAAAACTCAAAACCCTGAACTTTTATAGGCAACTTACAGCTATAGTTAAATAGTTAATGACCAGTGGCAAAAGGGTGATGGTGCAGTGCAATAAACTCATAGTTAATAAACCTTTTTGCATTTGCCATTGGCTGTATCCTCACTTCTTCTTCTTTTTTCTTTTTTCATTTTGCAGCACCAATAACCTATAGATTTTTTTTTCTATTTCCAGATTTTGTAGTCTTTATTCAGAATTAATTGGTGTTCACAAAAATAAAATTTTGTAGATGACTCGTGACTGTGTTCAGAACAAAAACCGACGAGGGGTCGTGTGATATAAGTATAAAATTGGAAAGATTAAAAGATTAAATTAAATGAATATTTTTTAATCAAATCAGTAGACACTTGTCAACTGTTTAGTAGTTCGGATGGTCGTTCGTCTTCTTTCATTCGGCGGAAATAGCATAACTCGAATTTAATTTATTTTTTCTTCGGCTTTGACCCTTATACGTATTTGTTTCAAAGAAGCAGCAGTTGTTAAGCTGGGCCGACCCAGACCCACACCCAGACCCAAACCCAAACCCAAACCCAAAGATATAATAACTAAAACTTTCACAAAAAATATATTTGCTATTAGTTTTTATAAAATAAAAAAGCCACGCATGATAGAAAGAAAAAAAAACTAACATATAGCTCTCTCATTTTAAAGTATAAAATTTTCTTTCAAAATTTATTTTAGGTATAGGTATCACTTACCGTTGAACGGATCCTGCTGTTGAGAATACAAATGAAGGACGGCATAATTGTGTCGGAAAATCACTGCCAAAAACCACCTTAGATGTTCACAGTGAATAATGCTACTTAAACTTTCTTATATAACCAATCTGAATCATCAAGTTTTTCTTGTCAAACAGATGCAGTCAACCGAGTTATTCTCAGTTATAATAACCATAAAGAGTTTCCTTTCCTGTATGCTGTGAGTGCAAAATACTGAGAAAACGAGGGGGTCAACTATATGAAACAAGAGATATGAATCTACCCAGAGGCTCAAGATTGTTAGCACAATTTACATTTACTGATTTACATGAAGCCAGCTATTTCCCGTCACATAAAATAAACAAGATAATACATGGGTGGACATAACCTGGTATAATTTGAAGCTCCAAGTCATATCTTGGTGCACCTTATTCAGGATGAGAAGTCCAATATACCAGTCCACTGTATGCAACGAATTCAAATTAGAATATAAGTAATGAACAAGAAATAAAAAAGTGAAGAATCTATACCATTTTTAAAATTGAAAAAAACATAAAAATTGGTCCTTTTTTCAATCTTTAACAGATGGAATCAGAAGGGAGACACAATTATGCTTTCAAATTTCAGCTTCAGAGAAGGACCTTGATAGGGAGTATTTTTAATTGCATTTTCAAGCTGTTTTTGGGGAAAAAAATTATTTAAAAATCAGGACTCTAGAAAGTGTTATCCTAAATAGACCATTAAAATAAAAATTAGGTTCAAATTTCCAATGAAATGCTAGCTGTTTGAAAATCATTTTGAAAGTGCTTTCTAAATATCCACTTCTGTTAACATTTCTTCAACATTTTCAATTTTGAGGTTTTCAACACATAATTTATTCAATTACAAAGACAAAGTACTTTTGCATCACAACTGGAGGTAACAAGAAATTCTCTAACAGTAGTAAATAACTTTTATGTGATATCATCAACGTTCGAGAGGAGCACGAGAGACGAAGAGGGCATAGATGAATAATTAAATGTTCAAACACCACTTACCTGATCAAGACAAAAACACACTGCAAAACACCTGCAACTCCAGTCCAAACTGAAGGGGCGGATTTATCAAGTGAGTCTTGGATCAGTAGGCCTGCTGATCCAGCTAAAGAAACAAAGGATACAACATATGCAATGAAGAGCCACAGCTTCAGTCTGTCAACGAAAGGAAGTTATTAAAATAAATTCACAAGACAGCTAAAGAGGAAGTGACTCTTATCACTTGAGGCCTTAAGCTAATGGGAAGAAAAATAATACAACTATCACAAGTTACTTTGTGTTGTTAACTTGATGCAAGGTGCAACTGTGCAAAAAGCACCAATGACAAAGACATGCTTCACTTTTATCCCTTCTTGCATGTTAACATCCCTCTATCAGATAAAGTAGTGATGCCTTAGGCACATAATTTTATGTCTGTTTATCAGCTTCCTAGTAGAACTAGGGTTTGTTATCATTGTTGTTGTCCGTTATTTGCATGCACAGCCTAAGCTACTAACATGATTAACATATATCTCTTCACAATTCAACAACGGCACTTCAAAATTCAAATTGAGTGTGTATTACTATTAGGTAGCACAAGACTACATTGTGTTCCTATTCTCATTGATAGAAGTTTGGAGGAAGGGTAACAATGACAAACATGCATTACCACTAAAAGCACTTAATCAGTGGTCAGTATGTAAGAGAAAAATAGCACCTTCAGTGTGTAGAATATAGCAAATAAAAACACAAAGAACCAGATAAATAATTCAGCAATGTTCAAAGACCAATCATACTACTACTCAGTTGTTCTTTGAACTTGATAATTTGGACACATACATGCACAAACACACTCGAGACATACAAGTGCATTAACATCAACATTCCTTACAAAATCATTCTAAATATTACTGGAGACCTCAGCCGGTGTGTTGAGGAAACATAAATTCACTGCAAAAGTTATATAGTTCACAGAAACAGAGATAGACAATATGTTGAGCAAACCCATCATCTGGAGAATGATCACATTCCTTTGCTTCTAACTAACTTCTAATAAGTTCATCCCTCATGTAAACTAATTCAAAATACTCCTCCGGTCACTAACACTCCACGATCATATCCAACCTTAAGAAAACCTATATCTTACGGTAGATTAACTTGATGAATCGTCAATCTATAATTTCTTCCCCAATATATGACCAAGGAAGTAAACCCTACCGATGGTTGATTAATTTCAGCAATTAAGAGCTTCGAAAATCGAATGGTTGATTTGAATTTGAAATTGGTTAAAGGTAGAAAACAGAAAAGGCAACTAATTAAGTACCTCCACTCGCCTTCGTCATAGGGAGAATAATCGATGTCTTCTTTTCTAACGCAATTGAACATCAAAGCCGCAAGAGATGCGAAAATTCCTTTAATCAAAAAACACAATCGATTAATATAAACCCTAAAACTAAAAGAGAGAGAGAGAGAGAGAGAGAGAGATGAAATGAGAAATTGAGCACTCACCGGGAAGATAGTGAAGGAAGGGAACGGAGATGGAACTGCAGACGACGGCGTCAAGCCAGATCCACCATCCGGCACCGAAGATGGCGCCAGCGACGCCGGGGCCGAAAATTGCCCATAACTCCAGTAAGTCCATCTTCTTCCCTTCTGCTACTCTGTTCTGTCACACCTAATCAACAACGCTATTAAGTTTATTATATGCAATTATTATGCATTGGGCATTTCACTAACACGTTCCATTACAGGAGGATATAAAGGGAAAAGAAGAGTACCCCTAACATTTATTTCATACACAGTTAATTGGATCAGATAAAAAAATTAAGAGACTAATTGTCATACAATTACAACTTTACAATATTATTCGTTTATAATTCATTATTAATAAAACTTTTAAAATAATTTTCGCAAAAATAACAGATTTATTATTTTTGATAAATTTTAATTAGATGAAAATATAAAATTATTTTATAATTTATACTGCCAATATATAATTTATTTTTCTAAATTAAATTTTTAAATCTTTTTTTAACTAAAAATCACTAAATTTTTATTCTTACATTTAACATTATTTTATATGAAAAAGATAAGCTCAACATTTGAATTATTATTATTATTATTATTATATTCACTCTTATATTATCATTCAGGATCTTGTTTATTATAATCTTATATATTGATGATTGTTAATTTTTTATTTATTTAAAAATATTAATTATTTAAAAATATTAATTATTTTAAATTTTAAATTTAATTTATTTAAAAATTAATCTAAAAAAATATTTCTCAAACAGTCATCTTATCTCAAAGGTCAAAACACTCTTATTTTATCTTTTTGATATGCTTAATTTTCTTAACTATTTATCTCTTTCAATCTATCATTTTTATTTTTATTTTTAAAATAAATTATTCATGATTAAGAATATTTTACCCATCCAAACATGGGGAGTGCGCAGTTGCATGTGTATTTAATTTTATAGGGCGAGGTTGCAATCAGATAATGACAATCATATTTTTAACATGTTCTCATTAATTGTAGAATTGTTGAGGTTAAAATTGTCAAATAAAATGTATCTACCAAGATCTCATATTGATATATAGTTTATAAATTATTATACATATGATCATATTCTCAAATTTTAAAACTTGTTAATGGTTATCAATATTATACTTTATTCACCAATTCAAAATCAATTTTATCTAGATTTTTTATTCATCATTACAAGGGTATGAATTATAATACAAGACTTCATTTCATATTTCGTTTCTCATGGATTTATATTTGGGTTCTTTCAACAATTGATTTTTCCTTATTCTTGTAAGCATTTATTTAATCATTCAATATCATTATTTTTAAGCTTAAATATAATTGAAGTTCATGATAATAATCAATTTTTATTTTGAATTTCTAATAAATTTTTTCATTACAATGAATTTCTTATATATTAAAAAAAATTATTTTGACTCTCTTCTCTCAATTAATTAATAATGTGACATCATTCAACAATTAATATATGTTGGAAAGATTTATTTTGATGTTGACACCCTCTTGCATTGATCATGCTTAAATGAAATGAAATACAATAAAAAAATATTTTATTTCTAATGACTCTTTTTCAAAAAAGTTTTAATTTTAAATTTTTTATAAAAAAATTGATTGGTAAATTTTGAAAAATCATCTTTGTGATTTCAAAAGTATAAAATAGAAAACAATATTTACCTGTTTATTCTTTTTAGTTTTTCACTCTAAAAATTAATAAAATTAATAATGAGAAAGTATTTTCACAAATAGTATTAAGGTTGAATCGCTATCACATTGAAACAAAAACACATAAAGCTCCATTGTCCATCAAAAGTTCCAAGTTCTTCTCCTTCCTCAAGTTTTGCTCGTTTTTGTTTTTAGTTCTTGTTGTCTATGTAACCTCAATTTTTTCTTCTTCTTCTATTTTCTAAGTTTTATTATTTTTTTTGTTATTTGATTTTCTTTTTTAGAGGCTCTTCATGTTTTCTATTTCTTAATTTTGCACATGTCTCATAGGTCTCACCCTCCTCGTAAATAAGGACTTTGTTTATTTCTTGGGAGTTTTTTCTAATGACATTTACACTCCCTCTTTATAAAGTGTCACATATAATAATGATAAGTGAAACATGTAATAATGTAATTAAATTTAAAATTTAGGAAGGTATTTTTGTATTGAAGCTTTGATAATATTTACAGATAAGGTATTTGCAACAGTAAGAGAAATTAACTTGTTAGCCATATTACCTATTTGCATCGTGATTATAATAAACCTTGACGGAAAAGTAATGATCATTATTCCTTTATCCAACACGTCCTTAAATGCTATGTTCAATTGGTCTCTCATGCTCGTACCCTTTTGCCTGTTGAAGTTTGCAAACAAGCTTCTCATTAATTTTAATGCAGAATTTCGTGAAATTTTGTGAGTCTTATATTATTTTTAATCTCTCTCTCTCAATTAAAGAGTATGTGTTAAAAGAAATAATGTTGAAAAGTATGTCCGTACCATTTCTCATATATAATGGGGAAATTAGAGGGTCACACATAATTATGACTCTGTTAGATTTAATAAAAGCAAAGATGGAATATGCCACTGCAACCTTGAATGATGTGATATTCTACTCATTGTCTCTTTACTTTTAGAATAGTTGTGTATTTTGTATAAAAAAACATATTTATCTCCTCTCAATTGTAAAATTTGTATAATAATTTTTTCTAAATTTTTATATTCCAGTTTCGCCCCTATCGTCCATCTATTAATGTTAAAAATGCTCTAATTTATTTATACAAATTTGTCATTTTGTTATAAATCTTAAAGATATTTTTTTCTTGTTATAGTGACCGTTTATGTTACTTGTAATCGATACCAGATTTTCTCTTACTTTCAATCTTATGAAATAAATAAATAAATAACCAATGAATTAAATACATTTGGAATTAAATTATAATAAATGGATTGGAAATAAACCATTAATCAACTTTCGAGCTTTTAAAAAGTTCAATACTTCCGTAAATCATCTAACCAAAAATCATCTAACTTGTTCATTAAATGAATATTTTAAAATATTGTTTTTTATAAAATAAACTTCAATAATTATACGCATTCTTGTACTGAACCATCAATAGAGTTGATGACTCATCTCTTAAACACCTGGTGTCTTTAACCAATAAACTTCAATATTTATACACATTATGAGATTGTGACTGTTTCCGTCCACTTGTAACCCATGCCAGATTTTAACCTACTTTAACTCTTAGGAAATAAATTAATATAAATGAATAATGTAAAATAATGGATTAAATAAATATGGAATTACATTATAATAAATACGTAGAAGATAAAGCATTTATCACTTTATGAGTATTTTAAAAATTTAATACATCCATAAATCATTAAACAAATAATCATCTAAATCAATTACGAGAAAACGTAGTTGAAAGATTTTTTTTTGTTTAATAGGCAAACGTACTTGAAAGATGAGACTATTAGATATAGTCGGTCAAATTCTACTTTAAAGATTTGTTATGAACAAAATTAGTGAATATTTTACATCTTTATAATAACGTAAACAAAAAATAATATAACCCATTCATTAACTATTTTTATGAAAAAATTTCAAAATTATTTTTATGAAATAAAGTTCAATATTCATATACATTCTTGCATCGAATTATCATACCATATCGTCATTGAGTTCACTACTTATATCTTAAACACTTGTGCTTAACCAATAAACATTGGACTTCTAGATCGAATGAATTGTAAAATATCTTAGAGATTAATATTGAAAAATACTCAAGTTTCACATCGGCTAAAAATAGTGTCAAGATAAAATATATAAGTGAGGGACAACCTTTATTCTATGAGTTAGCTTTTGAGATTGAGTTAGGTTAAAACTCACATTCTAAGATTATATTAGAATCTATCATAAATCCATTAATGAATCACTCACCATATTATTCACACACAAAGTCCAAAAGTGTTGTTCCACATCGACCATAGATAGAATATGTAAATGAACGGTAACCCTCACTCTATGAGTAGCTTTCGGGGGTCCAAACTCACATTCTAAGAGTTAATTATCAATTTAATAACAAACGGTGATTCAACTCAACCAATCTATTAATTTTTATTTTTATAATTTGATGAGCTGGTTAGATTTTTTTTGGTAAGGTTTTTGATGCTGGTTAGATTTATAAATAGGCAGATTAGATAATTAATGAATGAATGAATTGAATTGTCACTCATATGAAAATGGGAAAGAAAAAAAAATCAAAAGCGAAATCCTTTTATTTTATTTTCTTAAAGAATTGTCATTTTGTTATAAACCTGCATGAGGTGTATGTTTCTACCTACTATTATTTTGACCGTTTCTGTTTATTTGTAATTATTGTCAAAAAATTTCCCGCTTTCAATCTTCTGAAACAAATGAATGTGTGAAAAAAGAGAGGAAGTGTGATAAAAAAGGAAAGAAATCGAAAGTAAACCCATGAGTTTAAGGAATATTTGTTTTCTCAAAATGCCCCATTTCATTTATACTAAGAGATATCTTTTTTTTGGGGTATTTGTTTAGAAATAATAGTATCTTACATTCTCAAGCAATCAATTAAAGTGAAGGTTTTATAAATGTGAACCAGAGATTATCACTACATATATGTATAAGAGTGGTCATATCAATTATCAATCACTTATCTTTTTTCTGTTCCTATTTCGCTCTTGGTACTTACAGCAAAAGAGGTGTCCACAAAAACTTTCCTAAGCCAGTAAACAACAACATGGACTCCAAGTGCGGAAGAACACTGTTTGTTATGACAACGATTTTAATAATTCAACAGTTTCCCCTTACAAGTTGTATACAATTCTATGTCTGTGTTGATTTCTGTCTACTACGCTCCAGTTTACTTGAAAAATCGCTGCTTGCACTTTTTTGTGTGATAAAAATAGAATACCCTTGATTTTATAAATTAATTTATACATGCATACAAATTAGGTTTCATAGTACAAAATTAATCCTATTTAAAACAAACAAAATTCACATCCTCGAGAGGAAATAAAGTTAGAATGTTTGTGGATGAATATGCTTACAAACTTACCTGCTTGGTGTGATTTTTTGTATTTTTTAAAATAATTATTTTAAAATTTAATAAATTTAATGTCTCTGCACAATTTGTATCTCTCACACTCTTGAGAACAAAGTGTGTTTATTTTTTGGATCAAAATACTCAAACTTTAGATGAATCCAATTCACCAAGTGGATTTGGTTTAACTTAAAATTGAAGCAACACACATTTTCTTATAAATTTTGTGAGAAATATGAATGGTTTGATTCGACTATGAGACTATTAGGATGCAAGTCAAAAGTGTTTTTGAAAATTTTCTACTAAAAATATAGTATTTTTTTAAATAGAGAAACTCTCAAAAACACTTCTAACTTTATATCCAAATAAACTCTATGTTGAAAGACTTTCCAACAATAAACCAAACACCCACAAAGACACATTATTTTTCTATTTTAGTTTGAGTGTATTGAAAATTGTGAAACCTTAGAACCAAACACACAATTTGTTATGACACTGGCGTTCAAAAAAAAATTATCATCCTTACTTTTATTTTGTGATCTATTCATTAATTAAATTGTAGGTGCTCAATCAATCGGTGTGAATCTTGGGCTTAACTGGAGACAATCCCCAAAAGAAATTGTGGAACTCTTAAGAGAAATATCATATCAAATTCATCAGAATCTTTGAGCCAAGGCATGACATTCTTGAAGCTCTTCGAGGTAAACCTTTGGTGCTTGCAATTGGCACAAAAGATGAAGACGTACAAACCATAGCACAAGACCGAAACGCAGCCAACAGATGGGTCCAAACCAATGTCATTCCATACATAAAGGACGTTAATTTTGGTTACATAATCATAGGTAACGAGATAACACCAGGGCCTATAGCACCCTACGTTGCAAATGGTATTCAAAACATGATCAATGCATTTACCAATGCTGGCATACACAAAGACATAAAGGTATCTGCAGTTCTTAAAGGTACTGTCTTAGCATCTTCTTATCCACCTTCAGCTGGAACATTCACCAATGAAACAACAAACTTTATCAAACAGATTGCTACAATTTTGTTGCAACATGGTTCACCCGTGATAATCAACTCGTACCCTTACCTTGCATATTCCTCTGATCCACAACACGTTTCTCTAGACTATGCACTGTTTAAGTCAACAAGCCCTGTGGTCACTGATGATGGGGGTTACAAGTACTACAGTTTGTTTGATGCCATGCTTGATGCTTATCATGCTGCTTTTGAGAAGATTGGCATGTCGAACCTCATTTTTGTTGTGTCTGAAACTGGTTGGCCTAGTGCGGGCTATGAGCCTTACACAAGCAAATTGAATGCTCAGGTTTACAACAAAAACTTGGTACAACGTGTGATAGGAGGCAAAGGGACACCAAGGAGGCCAGGCCAGAGTTTGAACGTGTTTATTTTTGAAATGTTCAATGAAGATCTTAAGCAAGCTGGAGTTGAGCAAAACTTTGGAGTCTTCTATCCCAATCAGAAACCAGTTTATCCGTTGTTTTAATTTGGGTTCAATGCATTATGTCATGTTAATTTTTTAATCTTGTTGAACCTTTTATCTAAATTTATATAATAAAATATATTTATATCTTAACTTAGCTTGCTTATTGGAATAATATTTTTGTTCCAGAGTAGTATCCCAGTAATCCCCATTTGGACCAAGATGTCTCAATAAGTGGATGCGTACGAAACACGTGATCCCTATCAGACTCACACAAGATGTTGTCTAATTAACTTTTCTGTCTATTCTTATGTATACAAGCAAGTCTTAAGTATAAAATGCCTCAAACTCTCATTATCCACTCTCCCTCACAAACACTAACTTGAGTGTCATGGTGCTTACAGGTAGTCCACCGTCATTGTGACACCATCTCTGTCATGTTCCACTAACTGGCTCAGTGGCGGACCCAAGGTGGGACAAATGTCTGCAAGTGCGGACATAAAAATTCACCCGGTTTGATTTTTTTTTTTTTTTTTCATCTGTGGTGCGGGAAAACGAACAGAGTAGAGAGAACGTGACGTTTGTGCTGTTTGTTTGTTACTCGTTTGTCTTCGACGCGGGTACGAAGATAATGCACAAGATTTTATGGTTGTAGAGTGAAGCGAGTGGTTGAAGATAATGCACAAGATGTTCTCCTTGTTGCTTCTGCTAGTCTTGACTGCATCTTAACAACGTTGTTGCTTTGATTTTGTGGGTTTTTTTTTTGTCTGTGTTTTTACTTTTTGGAGTCGAAAGGAAACTGTTTGAAACAAAATGAGATCAACTTAAGATTGGTGGGATTGGAGCACAGGGCATGTGAACAAGGAAGAAGAAGAAGAAAAAGAATGGGAAGGACGTTCTGGAATTTCCCCGACAGTGTTTTAATTTTGACGTGGCAATGTGTCTCGGCTGCCACGTGTATCATGCGTGTTGGAAGGAGAATTAAGACTGAAGATGATCAATCTGCTTGAAGAGGCCACTCTAGAAGGATGGTGCACCATTGGATGGTTAAAGCATCCGAAATAAACGGCTGAGATGAACGGATTTTCTTCCCTATCAATACTATGCTTTTTACCTTTGGGGCCCACCGGCCCAGCGCTCTTGATTATTTTACTGAAAAAAATTGCAATAATAATATAAATAATTGACAGCCTACACCAGAGCCTTGTTGCCTACTTAGAAACTTCTGTTACATAGTTTTTAGTTGTGCCTAAAAATTTAATGGATCTTGAATTTTATTTTGGTTGAAGATATTGTACAATTGAAATAGAATTTTTAAAACTTCCAAAAAAAAATAAGTAACATTTATTCCAAAGTTTCGTAATTTTTTTTTAAAACGATGGAGATAAACCCCAATAACTATTAAAAATCACAATAAAATGCAATAGAGGTTACGTAAGCCATAACGGCAAGAGCAAGTAAAAATAGTACCATAATATGGATAATAATTGTACCTAAATGGATTTCACTCAATCTTAAAGACACCACTTTTTAAGGCCACAATACAATACTGTTGTTCATATATGCACGTATTCAGTATATAGTGATAAGGCAATTATATCAAGACATCTTAGACCTTCACATGTTTTTATAGAATGTCTTAAAGTGTTCTGAGACCTAGCCAATACATCCTAATGAGACCTCAATTCACTTATCAAGTCTTTGTTTCTTAATGTGAGTTATAATGAGTCTTATTTTATTTTATGTGTGACCTTCTTTTTTTAATTGGAGTTTTCTTTCAGGTTATGTGTCATATTCTAACTTAAAAAGAAATAATTGATATCAGGTTTGACATTCTCATACGAGTTAATATATAGAGATGAGAACTTTTACTGTGATTTTGCTCGTCTTCTTCTATACACATAATATTGACTTTTTTATTCACCATTATAAATAAAATGATGATGTATGGATGTAATGGAGTATATTCTCATATTTGTTTTGGAGAATTGATAAAATTTGGGGGACTAAATGATTGATCAAATTATTATCTATATCTTATTACAAAAATAACTACATTTTAAACATTCATAATTTTATACATAAAATATTGATTTAAATTTTTTTTAAAAAAAAATTCCTGAATTCGTCACTGACATGGATCATTAGCACAACTAATGATCCTTAGATCTGAATTGGATCTCTGTTGCTGAATCGAATATGATCCAGTTTCATTAATTACAAGATCTTATCGAATCCCTTTAGTCCATTTGACTACTTATGCTTATTCAAAAACATGGTTATTTTTAGGAATTGGATCCATTATTGCTTTGACGTGCATTTTCATTAAAAAATTAATATTTATTACAACCCACCAAGACTTATTTATAACTATAGATTCATTTGTATTAATGCGCTAAAGTATTAATGTTTTTAGTGTTGGACTTTTAAATTCATTGGTGGATGTATTTAGTGTTTCAATTATTTAGATGTTTTATTGGACTAATTGATAGCTATTGAGAATATGTTTGCATGTTTTATATATAATCACATAAAAATGGATATAAGAACAATGGATGCAACAAGGGGAATATTTGCGAGAGTGTATGTGGAAAGCATCTTGTAGTAGTAGGAAAAGTGTGATCCAAAAATCGTTGGTTTAATGTAGAGTATAGTGTGTTTTGAATTATATTTATGGTGGAAAACAATCAATTAAATTTTCATGGTGAAGGCAAATCAACAAATAGTTACTACTATTTTTTTCATGGTGTCACCATGATTTTGTGGAGTAAAATTGATTCTTATGTGTTATCTAAACACGCTATGAATGTTGGCACTTGCTTCGCAAGAAGTGTGGTTTCTATGGCCATACAATGGGAGTTGTGAAAATCATATGGCGGTGCAATAGGTGACGACAACTGAGCACAATTCTATGACTGAAGGATGCCAACTCAAAAACGAAAGTACTTAGCCATGCAAACCCTAAGGCTGGTTTGGTGGCTAACGTAATTGATTTGTTTTGTGACTGGTTGGTGGCCGGTTTCTGAAGGGAAACATCTAATGAAAGTAACACAGAATTAACAAAGTGAATAAAAGAGGCATTGACAACGAATGGAATAAAGAAAAACCGATTAAGGATGACAATAAATACAATTCCTTAGTTACGTCTAATAGGACTCTTACAATCACTCTTGAATAACGATAAAGGTGCTGCAACAAAAATCAAATAGATTAGGATTAAGAAAAAAAATGGATTTAGTGATAATTAATGATACCACTAACCTTATTATTTTGTCCCTTTCTAAAGTCAAACACATGATCAACAAAAGCAAAAAGAAAGTTCAATATGTTAGGGTTTTGGCAATATACATGACTAAGCAATATAGATAAACGTATTACACACACAAAAAAAAAAATTATATATGTTGAATTCATGAAAAACTTTGGCATCAAAATGACTATAAATATCAAGAATTTGAGCCCCAATAAAATGAATTTGTTGGGGGATTCTGAACCTCCATATCCTATGATTGAGGTAGAGGTGGAAACATCTGATGCACCATTTAAACAAATGGTGGTTGAAACACCAGTGACATAGATTTCTTTGGTTCCGTTTCAAGGAAATCTTTAATGATTAGGTATAAAGATTTCTCAATCTTATCTTTGAATGACGTGGGGTTTACTATTAGGTGAAGCCATCGACATATACACGAGTTAATGCAAAGATATATAGAACTAATTTTTATCAATGAAACACACATTGTTCTCCACAACCAAAATTTATAGGATAGGGAAGGTTATAATTTATTGGTAGCTCAAGAAGTGCTTGAATATGCTGGAGGAATGTGAATATTTTCTTTTATTAGATCATTGACTAATTTCCTAAAGTCATCATTGTGTCACTATCCTTGAGGAGAACAAGCTAGGTTTGCTCGGGTATTTATGTCTGTCTTGCTTATTTTGTGCGTTGTCACCTATGGAAATATTTAGGTCATCTAAGACGTAGGGTTTTTTAGCCATGGGTTCTAGTTGGAGATTTCAATGAAATTATCTCTCATCTTAAAATTGTACGGGTATTTTTTCTTCAGAAGTTGCTTTGTTTGATTTAATTTGTTTTTAGCGGTTGCAACCTTCTGATATGGATTTCCTTGGTACAAAATTCACTTGGCAGAAAAATTATAAAAGGGGACATTTGATTTCACAAAGGTTGGATAAAGGAATGTGTGATCAAACTTGGAGAATAAGGTTGCTTGAAACATCAGTGGAGCATTTAGTGAAGAGGCACTTCAATCTATATAACCCATTTTGGTACATTATAGTAACCTTATGACAATGAGAGATGGAAGACCTTTGTTTCCAAGCAGCTTGTTGTACGCATGAAGAGTATATGTACTTTGGTGAAATAAACTTGGAAGACGAAACCACCATGTAACTTGTTATTCATATTTTATGGAAGTTATTACATTGATAGAGGAGGATGTATCTATTCACCATCATTATGGTAATAATTTAAATGTTACCTATCAAGAGAGTGGACTTCTGAATTAAAGCATACTTTGAAAAAAGAAAATCATTGTGCAAACTTGTTAGTCAAAGTTGGAGCTAGGTAGTAATTCTCCACGAGTCCCCACATAATTTGAGCACATTAGTAGTTAGCTATAGTTTTCTTGTATTTTTTCTTATTTTCTCCTGTAACAACAAAAATCACATTTTTCAAAGTTTTCAAACTAAAGACGAACTTCATCAATATAAAAGCACAAACACCTTGACTACATTTAAAAAAAAAAAAAAACATAGAAACTAAAAACATTTTTTTAATTAAAAATGATAAAAGAAAAAAACTTCAAGTTATATATGTATTTTTCTATTATGAATTTAGATTTTCATTTTATAAATGAATATGTTTTCTTCTTCATTAAATTTCACAACTTGATATTGAGCATTTAATTTAGTATTGAATTATACTTTAATTCTTTTTAAAGTCATTTACATACAATTCCTAATTTAAATTTAATATTGCAATGAGGTGAAATCAAATTATATTAATATAATTTTGACAACTATTGTTTCATTTTAATAAATTAATATAAAATATAATTTTTATTGATCCAACGATTGAATTATATCTATACATTATTAAAATTATTTAATTATTTGTATCAAAATTTATCAAATAAAAATTTAATATATTTTAATTAATTAGTTCATATTTTAATATTTTTTGAAATATTTATATTAAATTAAAGATTCTTTTCCTTTTTATGCAAACTATATTTTAAAATTTAAACATAATAAAATTATTTAACTTTAAACATAATTTTTATATTCTAAAATTTAACACCGTTAAGAAGTAATTCATCTACATAAGTTTTACTATAATTTCAAAGGTATATATCGAATGTGTAAAAAAAAGGTATATATCGAATGAACAAGTAAAATTAAACAGCACCAAATTTACTGTGAAATGCTTTTAATAAAATAAATTTGTTTTTTGATATAACAAGTACTTGTTCTCTATTTTTTTTTTTTCTTAATGCCGGCTTGCACTTGCCTAATCTCTACTTATTCATCTCAGTTACATATGCGAGACAGGTCCCAGCATGGAAAGAAAGATCAGACTACCAAGAATGACAATATCAACATACTCTAAAATTAGAAGCTTTTAATTTCCTTTTTTGTTTTTTTTGTAAAATTGACCAAAAACATCATAAACTTTATCATGTAGAATCAAACCCTCTTGAAAGAAAAAAAGGATCAAAATACCCCAAAAGATGCAATTGCCCAGCACCTTCCACTGCAGACAAAAGAGCCCCTAGCCTACCCCTACCCAACCACCAGCCTATAACTTTTAACCCAAAAGAAAAGAAGAAAAATTCCCTGTTAAGCAGGCGGGATTGAGACACCTGAAACTTATTGCACTATTTGCAAAATGCAGGGTTCCGATCAAAACCCACCACTCTTTCACTCCCAAGTGATCAGCCTTCTTTAAAAACAAAAGGGAAGAATGTTACTAGCCATTTGCCATAAAAAAATGAAACTTGGATCTATCCATGACAGAACCGGGCATCAAGCTTCAGATCTGGAGTCAGAACTCAATTCAGCAGAAGCTCCATGCAAGTTAGTCGTAGCATAAGATTCAAAAAACTTGGACAACTTTGGCTGCATGCCCTGGCATAGCTTTAATGTGGTGGGGCCCAACTTCATACACTACAAAACCAAGTCAACAAAGAATAAGTAAACCTTTCGCCAAAATGAATTGATAATTCCATAAAATTTACCCAACCAAGTTACAAGTTCCTTCAAAATTGCCAAACTCAACCATGTAATTTGGGACAACATATTACAAAGAAATTCAGCCCTGATTAACAGAAGGGGACTTTTGAACCCATTTGATTCAATAAAGCAATGCTTTTAACTTCAAAGGTTAAAATCACATAATACATTAAATCAATTTAAAAGAAAAACAGAAAATTCCAATTCATAACAAATCAATTCAAGAAAGCAATGCTTTTAACTTCAATGCTTTTTAGATGCCCACCTCCTGATAGAAGGCATTGATCTCCTCTTCTGTAAGGCCTTCCTCATCCTCACCAGAATCCTCCACCCAGCCAAGTGAACGAAGGAATGCAGCCTCTTCCTCATCAAGAATTGTATCATTCTGGTCATAATCAGGTTTGTTAAGCTCTACATGGACATTACCATGGTTAGTCACTTCAGCACCATTTCGAAGATCTTGAGGACTTGCAGGAGAGCCAAGAGCTTCTGTATTCACTTCACCAGATTTGTCCATTGTGGGAGATGAAACTACCGGGCTAGAATCTGGAAGAACTGAGGAGGAGTTCATCAGAGTTTTCTTCTTAATGAGATTGAAGAAATCATTCCGGCTCTGCACTTGAGAAATAGAATGTTTCTTATCCATAGTGGACCCAAGTTTCTGATCCAAAGAAGTTGGCTTTCTCTCAGTGGGAGATTTGATGTTGCTGGTCTTCTTCAAAGGTGTAGAAGCAGCTGCTGAAGCAACAGCAAGATTATTTCCAGTTCTACTGTTAGTGAGATTTGTTTGGCTTGAAGAATCCTTAGGTGTAGGGGAAACACCATTTTCCCACACCACTGATTTGAGATCAGTAAATTTCCCAGATGTTTTAGGAGCATCACCTTTGGCATTTCCACTGCGAACAGAATGATTAACAATGTGTAAAGCAGAGGGTTGTTGCGGCATGTTCTTGACAGCCATATTCATCTCAGCACTTCTGACTGCTGTCTTGGGTTTTGATTTCTCAGAATTATTAACCTGACCAGAAAGCCATCAGAAATTTGCCAAGAATTTAATTAAAAAACTATCATTTATCAAATAGAAGACAGAAACATACATGATGCTATCATAAAGCAATTTTCAGTATTTCTGGTGTATGAATAAAACCTAAGAAATATTATCCAATTTTGATATAACAAAAGGAAAAAATTTACATAATCTAAATCAAGCATCCTCCACAGGTTTACATACATAATTGATGCAAAGACCAGTATAAGCTGAAAGTCAATTATAAAGTATTGAAGGATTGCAATGAGACTTGTACATTTCACGAAAACAAATAAACTGTCCTTCACAGTCAACTTTATAAAAAAGACAGATCAACAAGCCATCATCAGTGCTACCACTGGTGCAGGAACCAGAATTAGCATGCCAAAGAAAACCAATTTTAAGTGATCACATAATGTTGATGTAGTAAAACAGAAGAAACAATATAGTACTTCTAAAATTAACTATTTGTTCAATCAAAGAATTTTTAAAAAAAAAAACTTTTGAATCTGAATCTGAATCCTATCAGCAGGTTATTTGCATTCGTTAAAAGTGAGCACAGAATCATAAAGTTCAATGCATTAGTTGGACAATAATTTTTGTTACTTATTCCTTTGTTATCTAAAACAACTATAAATATAATAAATATGAACTCATAATAAATAACAAATTTCATAGGAAAAAAAAGTAAAAATCATTACAGAAAATCAGTTCGTAATTATAATAGATTAACAACAATAGAACAATTAATTTGTAGTTATGCACTAATTCCTGATCAATTCTGATGCTCTTGAAATGATAAAAACATGATACAAGAAAATTAGGTAAGAACTTTTCTGCTGAAATTTCTCTCTTTCTAAGTCTAATGCCTTCTCTATAATCCCACCCTTGCTAAGGCACATTCCAGGTTGTAATGAAGCAACTTTGAAATTCAAAATTCTCAATTTCAACTATAAAAACCCCATTAAATTAAGAAATCAAATTCCTGATGTTATCTAAAACAAACCAGATTTTGCAATATATGACTAATAAAACAATATTAAAAAAGGCAATTTTCTTACCAAAGCCTTAGGCATTGATGGTGTTACTGGAATCAACTGCCTTGACTGCTTAATAGCCAGTTCCTCAAGCCTTTGGGTTTTGACAGACACCTGGAAAATGATTAAGGCCTTGTTAACTGGTCATGAAAATAAATAAAATCATTATAATTATAAGAATGAAGATAGTGACAGAAAACCAACTAAACTACCTGGGGAGTGGAACGAGCTCGAGATGGAGTTTGTGCCAAAGCTTCAGCCATGTTAAGACCAGATGATGCACTTGTAAGTACAGACCCAGAAGTTGGAGAAACAGTTTGTTGCAACGTTAGAGATCCGGTACTGCTGCTTCCAATTATAGTTGGTACCTCAGCTAGAGCAGATGTCCATCCCTCCCCACCAATCAAAGCTGAACTGCCAACAGGTAGAGTTTGACTAGCAGTAGCACCCAAACCAGGAGACGAAACTCTCCCTATTTCAGTAATTCCTTGCCTCTCTTCAGCTCCAAGTGATGGAAAATCCTTATTAAAAACAGCTTTCCAAACACTACTACCAATACTACTGCCAGAAAGTAAGTCATTACTGCTTTTCTGGTTGCTAGTGCCACCAGATTTGGTTTCTACTGCAACTCTGGGGGTCAAAATCTCATTCTGTTTCCTGGAAACCATTGAATGAGAACGCCGTAAAGTGTCTCTCTCTATCCTTCCAGGAAAGATGTCAGAAAATGGTTCAGAACAATCACGATCCCAGTGGTCTACAAAATTTGATCTATCTTTCTCTCTATCACGGTCCTTATCACGGTGACTTCTGTTAAAACTACTATAGGCATGCTTGGCAGAACCATTGATACTCCTCCGAGAATTTGAAGAAAATGTTTGTTCCAGAAACACAGAACGAGGGCTATCAAAATCATTAGTGGACTTAGATGATCTATTCCTTGTGAGATGGGCAACATTAGAAGAATCTACACAACAATGATAGGAATTGTTAACTTATGAATTACAATTCGATTCCCCTATTTTAAGGAGATAACCCTATCATAAACTTATAAGCTAAAAAAAAATGTTTCTTAAATATATTAATGCACCCAAAAAAGAAACAACATTTATTCTACTTAAAAACACATAATATTCTGAATTGATTAAACTAATGCATTAAAAAGACGTATACAGTGAAAATACCGGTGTGATTAGATTGAGCTGCAAAATGGTGGGCTGAACTGCCACCCCCAGCAACACTTCCAGCACTTCTCAACCATTCTGGGACTAAAGTAGGTTCACTTTTGGCCATAACTAACACTGAACATCATCAGACTTTACTAAAACAAAGCACGTGCACCTTCTTCACCAGTCCTTCCCCTAAAACAATACTGTTGCACTCAAATTCGAAACTACCGACTCTAACTCACATCTGTCATCCTTCTTTCAATCTTATAGATACCAAAAACTAGTCAAGAATAACTTGCCTAAACAGAAAACTGTTCCAAGTGAAAATTGGAGCGATTCCACCAAGAAATTAGGTTAATCCACAAAACAGGTATCTTCCAGCAATTAAGTAACAGCAGGTTATCTTCACAGAAACAACAGCCCCCAATCTTTTTGGCCCTTTTTCAACGCAAAAAAAGAGAATAACTCCAACCGGTAACTTCTGCAACAATGATAAACTGACATGGAACCACAAACAGACACTGTTTCCTCTATTCCCCAATCAATGAAAGCGCCTAAACATCAGATACCGTCACGGGAACTACGTGACTTGAAACACAAGACAATGCCGCGTTGGAAAACCTTATCTACGCCTCCATCTTAAGCAGAAAAAAAAGATGGATTAGCATAAAACCTCAAATATTCAGAGTCGCACCATCAACACGGGGTGAAAATCTCGAAAAGAAATCGATCCCCGCACCTAAAGCACAACTACGGAGACAATGGTACAACTCTAAAAATCAAACCATCAAACAGTTCACGACCAAGAATCGAAGCAACGCCCAAAATTAATAAAAAATAACACCGTGCGGAACCCCGAAAAAACGGGTCGAGAGAAAAGAAACCTTAAAAAGACACGCACGTGAGGGAAAAAAATGCACCCGAAGCTAGGGTTACAGATAGAGGGGAAATTTTCGGGGAATTAGAAAGCGGAAGAAATAGAGGGGAAGAAACTAACCCTAGAAGCGGTATTGGCAAGTGATTGACGAGGATACCGAAACGCAACCGTTTCAATAACCGCCTCAACGTAGCAGCGGTATAGGCAATTGTGCGAATGCGGTTCAGAGAGAAAACGGAAGACGAAGAGTTTAGGGGCAAATAGGGGAGTGTGATTTTGGAGAGAAACGGAATGGCGTTGATTGAGAGAGTGTTGTGGAAATAGAAAAAATAGGGTTTTGTTGTTTGTGCGGAGAAGTGCGGGTGAAGAGTGCGATATGGTGTGGTGTGAGAGAACGCGAGAGAGGAGGTATAATTTCAGTTAGTTTGGGATACTCAGGATGAAACGTATGAACAACAGCCTCGTCTGTCGTCTCCCTAATGCTATAACAAATCAAATTAAGGATATTAAACATTAATGCGATAAATAAATGGCATTATTTATCTATTTGTTGTTCTCTCTCTCTCTCTCTCTGACTCTCTCTCAAATCAAATTAAGGTATAATTTCTTCTGACGTTTCCTTCTCCCCAATAAATTTCCAACCCTGTACCTAATTGCTCACTTCTTTCAACCTTCTGTTTTTTATTTTATTTTTGGTAAATGTATTTTTTGTTTTTTATTTGTGTTTTTCTTTTGGCTTAATTACCAATTTAGTTATCAAATTATTTTAAATGATTCAATTTTATTCTTAAATTTTAAAAAGATTTAATTTGATTCTCAAATTCTTAAAAAGAAATCAATTTAGTTTCTAAATTTTTAAAATATTTAATTTAATTCTTAAATTCTAAAAAAATAAATTAATTTTATTATCAAAATTTTAAGAATTTGAGAATTAAATTGATTTATTTTAAAAATTTAAAAGTTAAATTAAACTTTTTAAAGATTTTAAGATTAAATTGATTAATTTTTAAAAATTTAAAATTAAATTAAATCATTTAAAATAATTTTAAAACTAAATTAATGATTAAACTTTTTTCTTTATTTGAATTCCTAAGATTTGATGAATGGTGTGGATGAGGCATCCATACCACAGCGACAACACCTCTCATTCTTCTATTGGATTTAGATGTTTTCAAAATTGGATTTTTTCACCTAAGAGAAACACCGATCTATATATATCTATATATATATATATATATATCGTTTTATAAATGACATGAATATTACAGTATCACAATAAAGTAATGTGCAAGAAAAGAAATTTTTTATTCGTAAGTATTTTGTTCAATTATTTTCAAATTTCATGATTACTGTATAAAATATTTTGGAAAAGTTAAAATTATTAATAAACTCGCATTCTTTTAAACCATACTATTAAACATATAAATTTAAAAGACATAACATTAGTATACTTAATTTAAAAAATAAATAAATAAAAATGACGCATGCAACTATTTTGAAAAAAGATAATTGATAGAGTCAAATTAAAAATATTATAATTTAATATATGAAAATCTTAAGTTTTGTTGTGATTATTGACAAATATTTGATACATCAAATATTATCTAATCAAATTTTTGTCATAAAATTTTGGTTTTCATAAATAAAAGTTAAAATGTTCGAATTTAGTTTATGTAAAGAGTTTATTACATTTTTCGTTATCATAAAATTAAAATGTATTAAATTTTGAAATTAAAATGTATTAAATTTTGATCCGAAGAAAAACCACCAAAAATTGCAAAACAAAAATAATAAAAATATATATAATTTTGATGATTTTCCATAATTTGTAATAATTTTTTGTCATTTGTGATAGTTTTTCTATAATTTTTTGGCCTTTTTTAACCCCCATAATTCTAACCACCATGAATTGTAGGAAAAAAAATGCCACAAACGGCAAAATGTAGGTTCGACCAGCGTGCCAAAAATTGTCACAAACCAAGTTTACAATGACAAAAAACATACTAAAAAAAATTTACAATATATGGATGGGTAGTTTTTAGAATTTCTTAATAATTGCTTGGAACATTCATGGTGTTTTCGATGCTTGTACAGAGCGCCATGTTCATTATCTTATCCCCTATCATCATCCTACCATGTTTATGCTAATTGAAACTCGTGTTATTTTTCTTCTGAAAGTTGTGCATTTATGAAACTTTCTCAAATACTCTCAATCATCTATTCAAGGGACAAAATGTCATTCTGGTGGCATATGGGTCTTTTCTAACTTTAAGGACTATAATTTCAATCTTGTTATCAACATGTATCAATCCATCACCTTCTCAATTAACAACAGAGGATAATATTAGTTTTGCTTTGTTATCGATGCATCATCTACCCCATCTGCTTGTGCTATTCTATGGGATCACTTGATTTCTTAAAAGCTCTATTGTGGGGGCATTGGATGGATATATGTGACATGAACAAAGTGCTAATTTATGTAGAGGTGTCAGTTAGTTCTTCCCCCCCTTCTTAGTCTACCCTTTTTGCTAATATGGTGTCTCAACTTGGTCTTTTGAACATTCACACTTATTGTGGTTTATTCACATGGAGGAAAAACACTTAACATGGTTGCCATATGAGCAAAAGACTCAACCATTGTATGACCTTTGCTAATTGGCACGTGTTATTCCCTTATGATTCAGTGGAAACTTTTATCATAATAAAATATCTCATTTTCAAGCAAATTGGATATCGTACCCTATGGATCTCCAGTGGATAAGCCTTGATAATAATCTTTTGGTAGTGCATTGTTTAGATTCAAACAAATCGATTAGACATCTATTGTGTTCAACAAATGTGTGTTTGGAAATATTTTTAAAGAAAAAAAAAATACATTGTAGCAACTCACATTAGAGGTGTCCACTGCCAGTTGGATCTTGCATTGATATTTGATCTTGATCGTCTTGAAAGAACCTTCAATGTTAATATAACTAGGTTCATGCTCAAGAGAAAATACTTTGGTTACAAAAGTCCATGGAGAGTTTGGGTTAAGTGTGACAATAGGAACATAATTTTTTTCATGCCCAAAGTAAAGGTTGAGACTAGTGTTTTGTGTTTGAACCCACAACTTGCAATGCTAAACTAAAACACTGCAAGCGCTTTACCAATGCGCTAGAGGTTTTATTTTATTTACTACCAAATTATACTATATATAATAAATCAAATAATACTAAAAAAAATACTTGCACCATGGTTCAAACCCACGACCTATGAGAGGGACGACCATGCAATGCAATTTATCACTATGCTGGAGCCTTTCATTAATATATGTTTAATAAATTTAATATTATATTATATATACATATTTAATCAATTTAACAAAAAATGACACAAACATGATTTGAACCTAATATATATACCAAGGACAACCAAACTAGACACGATTAGTTGATGTAACATAAACACATATAATCTTTATAACATATAGAATTATAAAAATTATATATAATTATTTATAACACTATAATATCAAGTCATGCGATTCATTTAATGATTTACTGGTTTGATCATTGATCTAGTGATCTTATGTCTTAATTGGATTAAATTACCAGTTTAGATTTTCAAACTATGGTTAAGACACAAGATTGATTAATGGTATTTGATGTATTAACAATGATACTTTTGAAATAATAAGTTCATTCTTTTTTTATAAACCTTTTCCAAAACTTAAACCTTTGTAATTCTCGTAGTATCTAGCTATGGACTATCCCTCATGATTGTCTTCTAAAGCTTGTTTTGTTATAAGTTAAAGAAACACTTTTATTCACGAACATGTATAAGGCTTTGGCCCTAACTTACCTTTCTGAATATATATATATATATATATATATATATATATATATATATATATATATCCAAAAGTTTGCTCTTTTTTATGAGTTTTATGGTTCGTACATCTACAAAGACGTGAATGTTCCTATAACTTTGTGGTAAGATTTGTCCGGTAAACATGAAACTTTTTAAGAAATACAATTTAATTTATTATCTTATGTTATTCTCTTATAAAACTCGAGTCAAGCCCATAACAAAATATGCCTGGCTAATGGAATATTTTTTAAAAGAAAAAATCAATACTTCATTGAGTTTGTCATTGTTGTTGCTGTAACACCCTAATATTTTAATAATTATATTTGTGAATCATTCTTGTGAAATTATTAATGTGAATGTTAAATTAGGTAAAAGTTATATTCAAATGATCTATATTATTTATATGAAATATTAATTAGAGGCATTACAAAAATAGTTTAGGGATGATGACCATACTACCCTTCTCTTAAATAAGAAATGACAGATATGTCCTTAAGGCGAAAAAGACAATAACGCCCCTGGATATTTTTGAAAATTACAAAAATGCCTCTAGATATTTTAGTAAGATATTTTATGATAAAAATTATATAAATGCTCTTGGATATTTTGGAAAAGACAATAATACCCTTATATATTTTGGCTAGATATTTTAGGAGAGGAAATGACCAAAATGCCCCTAGAATGAATGATGAATTTACCATAATACCCTTCAGACCAGAAATGAATAGATATCCTTAGAGATTTTTGTAAGAACCTGATGGAATTACAGAATACTCTTAGACAGCAGATTATCAAAGTACTTTCTGACAGAAAACCATAGGAGGAAATTTCTATGAATTTTATAAGATAGTGACTTTGAAACTTTATTCAAAAAAATTCAAGTATTAGAAAAATATAGAAAAATGATAAATGAAATATATGAAATTTTCTCTCAATTATAGAATGAATGGACTTATTTTATAAAATAGTTTAGTAATTTTGATAATCAAAAGTAAAGTGAACAATTAGAATTAAGATAAAGGTAGTTCTGTAAGAAAAATCTGAATAGCATTCTATATAGGTTACTTGTGAGTAATTTTTACTAGAATTGAAGTCAGTATCTAGAAAACTCTAGAATACTATTCTATTATTCAATATTATCTTTAGGTAGAAGAGTTCAAATCAAATTTGACTTCTTTTTAAGAAATGCCATGTAAAAAGAAAAGCATAAACTAGAATATTCTTCTTCATTTTAAAAGTAACATATGTATTCAAAAGAAGCCATATAATTTTCCCTTCTTTAAAAGAAAATGAAAAATGATATAGAAGGAGAAAAAGGAAGACAAAAATCTTCCCCCTTGGCCAAATAAAGTTCACGTGAAAAGGGTGCTAGGAAGAAAGGCTAAAAATCATATTTTGATGCAAGAAACCATGAAATAAAGCAAGATTTTCTACTCCCCTCTAGATCCCACGTGAATATGCAAGAGAAATGGAGAAACTTCAAGTGCTTGGACAAGTGTAAGGACACTTGTAAAGTGGTGGCCAAGTGGAAAGCTAAGTCATTATGACTTATAAGATATTTTCTATAAAGTAAAGGAATATAAGGAATAATAAGGAATCTAGTTAAAACCTAAAGGAATAAGTATAAACTAAGTTAGGATTTAATGAAACAAGGAGAAACTTAGTTAAAATGAAACTAAATTAGTTGGAAGAGTAAATATGTCCTTGAATAATTTATTAATTTCCAAGTGCTATATAAAGGGGTGGTGGGCACCTTGCTTGAAAATCACTTTCAAGGCATCATTCCCACTAAGTTCACGTGTAATACCACTTCCTCTCCCTTCCATCCTTTCATTTTCAAGCCTAAATCAAGTTAGAAAGTAAACACCATCATAGGAAGAATCACGTATAGGAAAAGCTAGATAGGAGGAAGAATTTGATAAAGCTTTGTAGGAAGAAACAAGATATGTATGGGGAAGTTTATGTTAAATATAATTTAAGTGTTACTTTGTTTAAGTGATGTTTTGTTTGAATAAATGTTTGAATGTTCATGTGTTGTTGAAGTTTTTCCATGAAGTTCATATGTTGCTTAAAGTTTCTAAAAATTTCTCTAAGTTTCATGTGTTGTTGAGTGTTTTCATGAATCTCTATGAAGTTTATGTGTTGTTGAGTGTTTCTATAAACCTTTGTACATGAATAATATGCTGAGATTTTGTACATGAATATAAAGTTGAGTTCTATACTTTATATTGAGATTTTGAGTAAAGTATGTGAGGTATCAATTAAAGACTGATGTTAAAAATAAATAAGGAATGATGAAAAGAGTTATACCTTAAAGTGAATCAGTCTTATATGTCTCATATGCATATGCCCAGCGGGGGTTAGTCCTCGTTGTTACCTCAAGAGGAGGTGTGTCAGATAGTTATAGGAACTGAGTACGAGCGTTCAGATGAGATGTCTGAATTGGGGGGTGCTTCGGCAGTGAGGAACTCACACCACCCATGATGATCACATGTAGTGTGGGTGACCTTCCTGTGCACCACTGTGACACCCTGACTGATCGTGCAAGTTCTAGACCATTGGATTGGGGCTATCTTGACTATTGGTACAAATTATTGAAAGAGTTTAAGAGAATCATGCATCATGATAAGAAAGAATCATGCATCTTAATGAATATCTGCATATTTAATATATTTGTTACTTGAATTATGTTTATCATAAACTTATCCTGTGTTTTGTGTTTGTGATTGACACCTGCTATGACCTCAATTTAATTGGGCGAGCAGAGGAACACTAAAGGACTAGCAAGCTGATGAATTTGGTGGAAGATGTTTGGAGATGTTTTGTGTGTGTAACACCCCGTGTATACCCGGTGTATTAACATTGTATAATAATCAGATTAGCGCTTAACCATAGTTAATTAAAATATTTTTATAGTAGCAGAAGCATCAAATCGAAAACCATATTTCTTGATAACATTATGTATGGAATTTCAATCCACATCAAGCATATCATACATGCCCATGCTTAACCAGATCATCCAACCA
>PYAF01004356.1:17164-59141 GCA_007407185.1 Glycine tomentella | reverse complement strand
AGTACAGCTATAGTAACCTGTAGTACAGCTATAGTAACCTGTAGTACAGCTATAGTAACCTTGTAGTACAGCTAACTACACCAAGCAATTGATAACTACACCCATGCCTCCAACAAAGACAGAACTGCCCTTTCGTAAATCCGTGTAATTTCGCAAATATCACCCAAAATACCTTACTTGAATTCGTGATATTACAGTGTGGCAGATGCTTTGTTATATTTATAAAATTTTAGTCATTTGTACTATGTACTGGAACTCATATCTGTATTGGTCTGTACTAAACTTTATATTATGTCAGACTTAGAAATACCAATGGGTAATGAAGAACTTTTTATGATATTAATGAGTAGTAACTTTCGTATTGATTATTCTAAACAAAAAGAAAAGAATTTTTTGTAAAAATAAATAAATAATAGGATAAACAAATTGAAGCGATACAATTGCAACTTGGGGATTTCGTGTTGTTGGAGCTAATTGCATTATGTCAAATCCCTTTTTAAAATAACTTATAAGAGAAATATTATTATATTTTTAAAGTGTAAATTTTTTTATATCATTTCACAAATAATAATACATGATTATTAATCTTCTATTATAATGTTTGATAAAATGAGAAATATAGCACAAAAAATATGTTTGTTTTGACCGGTATATTCACGACATTGATTAAGAAATCACTAATAAAAAAGAATTAATTAAAAACCATGTTAAGAGCATTTGGTATCCTTGATTTGTCCCAAAAAATAAGTTAAAAAAAATAGAGAACATTTTTAGATGTGAGCTTCTCTAGAAGCATTTTTAAAAAAGAAAAATAAATAAAAAATGAAATGAGCTTTTTCACAAGCTAAAATAAGTATTTCATTAATTAATTTGTAAATATCATCTCATCTTTTAGAGAAATTATATTAATGAGCTTTTACAAATTAATTAATAAAAAACTTATTTTTACTTATAAAAAAACTCATCTCATTTTTTTACTCTTATTTTTTATTTCTAAAAATACTTTTAAAAAAGATTACCCGAACCTGTCCTAAATGATAAACGAAACTAACTTGGAAGATTAAAAAAGCAACTGGACCTATATGTAATTTTATTTTGAAAAAAGAAAAACTCCAGCAGAGCAATCCGAATCAGGCACCGCGTTTTCTGTTTCCAGTTCAACGACGTTTACCAGTCTTGTGTGTGTGTGTGTGTGTGTGCAGTCTTTATTCACTTTCTCTTACTTCTTCAAAATCAATCCCCTGTTTCTCTCTGGTCAGCTCCCTCGTCTCATGCTTTTAATTTCTCACCTGACACCGATTACACAACCCCCCCTCTAGTTTTCCTTCAATTTCATCTTCCGAAGAAGCCATTGGCGGCGAAGTCGTCGTTTTAGATGGATTTAGATGCATCACCTATCTCAGATTTTTGAGCCCAGGAAACAAACCAAGACCATGGATCGCAAGAACCCGCGGAGGAAGCCCAAGCTCGAGCGCCGCAACGCTCTTAAATACTCCTCCTCCGAATACGACGCCGTATCGTCCCCCTCAGACGACACGCTCTACACACGCTCCATGGAGTTCTACGACCGCACGAGCTTCCGAATTGAGGGCGTCGAAGGCGAGTTCGATCGAATTTGCCTCAGTTTGGGCCTCTCCGGCCCAGAGGACTTTGCTATTCCCGCTGCGGCGTGGGAGGCCATGAAGTTTCGCTCCTCTTCGGATATTCTCCCGAGACTGAAGCTCGATAACCTCGATATTCCCGAGGAAGAGGAAGACGAAGAAGAAGAATCGAAGGTAAACGAGGAGAGAATATTCAAATCAGCAGAGGAAGGTGAATTGAGTGAAAAACACGGAGATTGTGATAGTGTTCGGGGGATAGATGAATCGAGCAATGGTATTAAGGGGGTTCGGCCACCGATGCTGAAGCCTCCGCCGGGGACGAGGGTTCAGGTGGTGGATGATAGCGCGTGTTCCTCGTGGGACCTCTTGAGGGACTTGGCTCCTCAAGGGGGAGAAGGGTCACCGTTGAACCATTCCAATGAAGAGAGGGAAGTGGAGAGAGACATAGAGAGAGAAGTTGCGGAGAAGGAAGAAGGGGAAGTTGGTACTAGAGAGAGTCCGAAGAGGGAAGAGGAAGAGAATGTGGATAATGCGGCGAGGATTGCGGAGATTGTGGCGGGGCTTTCGGAGTGGTGTTCGTTTTCTACTTCGAACGAAGATGATTCTTCGAGTAGTACCACGGACCCTAGGTCTAATAATATTTCTCCGCAAGGGAGAATCAAACGGATTATTACCGCCGGAAGCTGGCAGAAGGGTGAGTTTCTCGGGGGTGGCTCCTTTGGCTCCGTTTATGAAGGAATTTCTGAGTAAGTGCAATGCCGTTCAATCTTCACTCTTCTTTCTCCCTTCCAATTCATTATTACCATTCTCTTCTTTTAGTATTGACTTCAATATGTCATGCATTGTATATCATATATTAAAACTTTTGTTTTGAGTAGTTAAGTAATGAGATGTCATCTTGTGAACAGTTGAGATGGCAACACGTGATCACTTAACTAACAAAAATTAGTCATTTATTAGGCACTTTAAACATATTTAAACATTTGGTATTTTATTTATAATATTATTATTTGGGACTGGGACTTGGGCGTACTTACACAATTTCACCCTTGCATTAATAATTCACATATACACAATTTTTTTGTCTCTCCTTCAGCCATTAGAAAATTGGTCCTTCAAAATTAAAGGAAATGACACAAATTGGCCTATTTTAGCTTGAGGGGTGTTGGTGCTTCCCCCTCCCTTTCCCCTTTAGACTGTGGTTCTTTGCTGTAATGTTTTTCCTTAAGTGGTAGTGGGTAGGTGTTTAAAAATTACTGAAGATCCATTACATTAGATGGAATTTAGGAAAGTTCCAATTAAATTTTGAACGAGAGCAGGATAGGATTGGAGGTGGGGTTAATTTTTTTTTTTTTTTTATCATCAAAGATAATATATTATATATAAATAAAAAAGATGAGTACAAGTAGTACTGAGAAAGAAAAACACCCCAGGGAGCCTACCAGAACCTTGGCAACCTAATACATAAAGGTGCCAAAGGTCAACCTAATAGTAAGCTCACCTGAAGGCTAGAAAAAAAGGGCCACAAAAGAACCTCCCCTACTTACAGAACCCATCTCTAATATGGCTAGACCATTGATAGAAGGGAATATTAAATCCTTTCTCCAAATTAGCTAACCAAGACCAACAAAAGAATAAAGCATTCTCCAACAACTTAGATCCATTAAAATTTTCATTATGGAAAACAATCCTGTTACGATGAAACCAAATACTCCATGTCAATGCTATCCACCAAGCATACCACTTCTGAATTTTAAGGCCAGTAACATGACAGTAAGAATGTTGAAGGAAGTGCTCAATAGGAGTAATCGGTGATGCCCCTACCACATTGATCCAGCCCAAAGATTCCCACCACAACGACATAATCTTGTGACAGCTAAAAAACACATGTGATGCCTCCTCAACACAGCTACCACAGAAAGGACAAATTATGGCCCCCCAAATTTATGTTTCTATGAGCCAAGTTCCTCCTAGTGGGCAAACGATCTCTCAGTAACCTCCAAGCAAAACAAATGGCTTTGTTTGGAATACACAGTTTCCAAAGGTCTGTGTACACCTCCTTCTGAGTCTGAATCTCCACCCCCCTATTTAAAGCCTTGTAAGCACTTCCCACCATGTAACTACCATTCGGGGGCCCCTCCCACCACCAACTATCCTGCTGGTCAGGATGTATGGTCAGACCCTGAATTTCCTCTAAGAACTTAATTGCAATTTCAACTTCCCCCTCCCTAAAGCACCTTCTCCAATTAAGTTTCCATTCCCACCCATCATGTGACAGAGATCCCATTTGCTGAATGAATTGCTGTTGCTGTTGGGTGATGTGATATATTCTGGGGAATTTCGTCCTCGGAGGTATGTCATCTTCCTTCCAACCATCTTCCCAAAATAATACCTTTGATCCGCAGCCAACCCTCCATTTAGTTTCCTTATTAAACCACCCCTCGTCAACACTAGGTTGGCATATGCTACACAGGTCCCGCCACCAAATAGAATCACTAGTAGGTCTTCTCGAAGCATCAAGATTCTGCCAATGCTTTGGTAGTTTAGGAGTTTATGATTGGGAAGGTTAGTTATCGCTTGGTAATGGTGGGTTTGGACATGAAAATAAAATAGGTAAGGCTTTGCTGTTGTTATGGCTTTCAGTATATTGGGTGAAGATTTTCTGTCTAGTGATAAAGAGGGTGGAAGAAAATCAAGAAATACACTTGCTTCTACATTACTAACATTTACTCTCTCAAATATTTCAAAATAAAGAGTAGCTAATGGTTATAGTGAGTAGAACAAGAGCAAAACTTGGCTGTTCGATAGATACTTTTTGTTGTTTTTTTCCCAGTGATAACATGTGTGATGATGATTACATGAATTATACTTTTATTGATGAACTGTTACACTTGTGCTTTCATTGAAAAACAAGGCAAAAGTACACCTTGTAACAGCTCCTAAATTTTGTCTATAGGTTATGGAATGAGCTTGTTGAATCTGACAGATTGATGTCTGCTGAACTAACTGGCTCAGAAACTGTCAGTTTTGTGTCCTGAAACAAAACCTTTTTTTTTGGGTGGGGGGGTTGGAAAATATTTTGCAGTACATCAGAAAATGTTGTCAAATATTTCATTTTCTTCTTCTTTTTAGAACACTGTACTTTTTGGTCAGAATAGGAGCACAAGGGCTTCTGAACTCTCCAAATTCCATTGTTTTCCTTTTATGGAGGACGAGCTAAAATGTATTATTTCCATCACATCTAATGTGTCAGCCATGTTTATTAACTTTCCTTGTGGACAACTACCTACTTAATTCAAAATGTTGGTCGGTCAACGATCTGCTGAAAAAGAGCATGATGACAACCACCCTTTGTTCTGTGTGGGGTTTGTGTCTTTGTGTCCAATGTCTGTTTGATGTGAGATAAAAACTATTGTTTTGAAGGGTGTGTGAACATTCTATGGTTTTGATTTTCTTTTCTAAATTTCCTAAATTCTTTTAATGGTTTTGCTAACCATTACTGATTGCCCTATTGCTTTAAGGGAAATGATTGGGGTGCATTGGTAAGATTAAATAGTACACTTTCCAAAAAAAAATATATATATTCTACTTTTGATTTCTTAACCATTAAATCCCTAAAGACAATAATACTTAACAAAACTGTTCTTTTAAACCTTTCATAGTTTTTTTTCTGCCAAGGTGTCCTGCTATTGGGTGGTTTTAATAAACTTTGCTATTAGCCTTTTACTGATAAGTGATAATGACAATTTCTAAAATTCAATTATGCAAGTGTTCTATTGTTCATCCCTAATAGAAATGAATTTGAGCTTCATTAGGTTGTTCATTTGGCCACTGTGAAATTGATGCACTGATACAGATTGCTTCTAGTTGAATTAACAATGCAAACATTTAAAATCCTATTTAAAGAGAACCGTAGAAAAATGTAATGAGGTGGGTGAGCTAGATTTTGCATGGGCAAGGATGTTGTAATTGTTGTTTAGTGCCAGATTTTTGTCAGATCCAAAAACGTCTCAAAAGATTATTTCTAATTTAGCATCTTCCTTTCAAATTTCTGCTTTTTTAATGCCAAGCTTTACAATGATTTGGCATCTATTTTATGTTATGCAAGTAATAAATACTAACATGTTACTTATACTTTCTGAATCACTGTAGTGATGGATTCTTTTTCGCTGTAAAAGAAGTTTCACTGCTTGATCAAGGGACTCAGGGAAAGCAAAGTGTATATCAACTGGAGCAGGTGATTGACTTGCACTTTTTTCTTAATAATGGAATTCTTCAATGAAAACTAAAAAAGAAGTTTTTTTAAACATAAATATTATGCTATCTTGTGCAATACCTCAAGAACATTTGAGAGGTTACTGTTCTTCATGTTTCTCCCATTATGTTTATTTTCTCACATTTGTCTTTGTCTTCTCTCACAGGAAATAGCACTTTTGAGTCAGTTTGAGCATGGCAATATTGTTCAATACTATGGCACAGAAATGGTACTTTCTTGTTCTGATTTCCTTTTCTTTATGTTCATTTTGATATTTTCATGTTGTTCACCGTTGTTGAGTCTATGTTGTCTTGCCTAGTTTTCTTCTTTTATGTTCTATTTGATATTTTTTTTTTCTTGTTTTTTATTATTGAATCTATTTGTAAGTTGCCATTACAGATTTGGAAGTTGCCTATCACTTTTTACAATGTTTACAATATAAGTGGAATGTTTGTAGTGAAGAGTCAGGGCATGATGTCATGATAGGCCATGAAATGTAGTCTAATGATTGTATGATAAAGGATCCACATGACTGTGATAACTAGTAACGTAAAAGTTCAGATATAAGGTACTGTACTATTTTGGAATATATTAGTCTCATGACTCATTGTTATCATTTTAAACATTTTCGGGGGGGGTCTATACTTTTACATCTATCAGAGTTGGCTCATTATTCAAAACGAGATTTGTACTTTACACTTTGCTCAATGTTTATGCAGGATCAATCAAAGTTGTATATCTTTCTTGAGCTTGTAACGAAAGGTTCCCTTAGAAGCCTCTATCAGAAGTATACTCTTCGAGATTCCCAAGTATCTGCCTATACGAGACAGATTCTGCATGGTTTGAAGTATCTTCATGATCGAAATGTGGTTCACAGGTGACTCTAAATTTTATTCTATTTTCAATCCTGTTTCACTTTCCTTAATGTATATATGACTTCTGCTTTTCCGTGGTAATCCTGGTCTTGAATCATATGGTATGGTTCAGTCTTTTAGAACAATGCTGACAAGAGTTCTATGGTCTTGCTTTCCTTGCTTAAAAGGAACTTTCACTTTTGCATACTGTCTCATAATTGCAATATATTCTTTGTAAATAACTTGTGGTATTTGTTTTATTTTCTTCTTGTTATTTGGCCACGTTCTTTTCCTTTTTTGGACAAATGTTGCTTCATTTTCATTGTTTGAACTTTGAAATGCATTTTACTTATTTGGCCAAAGAAGAGAGTCGAGGAGTGAGGTGAACAGAAGAATCCAAGGGGGAAAAAAAAGATATCCAATTATTGTCATTGTTATTTTTTTCATGCCCTAGACCACTACCTTTCATTACTAATAGTCTAGTATTTGTGGATGGCGTATTAGTTTCTTCCAGCTGTGACTTAATTTGAGTTTCAAATTGAAATGATTAAAAAGGAAAATCAAGTTACTAAGGTCAGGTTGAATGGTTACATACATGTGGGAATTTTCAGTTTTGGAAATTTAATGAGAAGAGTTTTTTCTTTGGGTTACAGCTCGTGATTTATTTCACTTCCTATTTTCTGCATTCCTGCATCAGTTATGTAATTGGGATGAAGCAATCGTTGTAAATATGTTCTAACAATATTTCTCCAATTTAAGGGATATTAAATGTGCAAATATATTGGTGGATGCAAGTGGATCTGTCAAGCTTGCAGATTTTGGATTGGCAAAGGTATTCACACTCTTTCATTTATGTTTCTTGATCTAGGATTTCTTTTATTTCTTGAATATTTTGGTATCAGTTATAGATGTCTGAATAATGTTAAATTGCTTATGATTTCCATTTTCTGATATCACTTTATGAATTGTTTTCAGGCCACCAAATTGAATGACGTTAAATCAATGAAGGGGACAGCATTCTGGATGGCGCCTGAGGTTTGCCTTCTATCTTTACATCTGAGCAGAAATGCAGCCTAATGGTTCTTCTGCCAAATTTATTAATGGAGTGTGTATATGGTTCCAAACTTCAAAATAATTTCCTTAACAGTAATTTGTTATGTTAATATATGCATGACTATAACATTAGTTTCTGCCCTCATTTAGCTGTGAAATGAACACTTATTAGTTATTAAATGAAATTATATTGTCATACAGTTAAAATTGTATGCATTCAATATGCTACTGGTCTAAAACCCTAGAACATAAGGAAATATTAGAACTCCATAAAAATAAACTTACATAACAACATTAGATCATGTATTCATGTTACATTTTGTTATATGGCTTGATCAATCTAATGAACAGCTGGATATAATTATTGATAGTGTTGACATTCATATATAGAAAGAAACATCCCTTTTCTTTTGATTTATTTATAGCATAGTTATCGGTTCTTAATAAGAATTAATATGCAGGTTGTAAAAGGAAAGAACAAGGGTTATGGGCTTCCAGCTGATATGTGGAGTCTAGGATGCACTGTACTGGAGATGTTAACAGGCCAGCTTCCGTACTGTGATTTGGAATGTGTACGTGTCATATTATTGCTATTTAACTCCCGTTACACATTGGTGCCTCATAGTGAGGGTGATCATGTAACACATGTTTTGGTTTTTTCTGTCTCAAGCAAGGGCTCTTCATTTCTCACAATTTAAATTCTGATTTAGTTCCACAAACCATTTTTTTTTCTGTTTCATGTGTTTGCCTTCACTGTTTGATAATTATTAAACAATTCAGGCTACCACTTTTGATCCAAATTATCAATGTTTCTTTTCTACCATTTATTTTGTAAATTAACTTCTGGATTTTGTTGATGTTCTGTGTCCCATTTGTATTGGGTAGAAATGTTGGTTGATGATTCTTATATATATTTTGCCATTAATATACCTCTAACCGTGAAAATTGCATTACTGCTGGTTTTGACTGTTGAGTTTTAATTAATCTCTTCAAACAACAGATGCAGGCATTATTTAGAATTGGAAAAGGTGAGCGACCTTCTATTCCTGACTCTCTTTCGAGAGATGCACAAGATTTTATCCTTCAGTGCCTTCAAGTTAATCCAAATGATCGTCCCACTGCTGCTCAACTTTTAAACCATTCATTTGTCCAAAGGCCACTTTCTCAGTCCTCTGGTTCTTCATTTCCTCATATTCACGGCCGGAAGAGTTAAACTGTGTCATCTTCAACTATGAAACATTATGGAGGTAAATGCATACTATCTCATTTTGCCACGTTTTTCTCTGTTTATCATGATACCTGAATTTTTTATTTTTTAAAACTGTTCTCATAGCTGTCCTTGCCCATCCTTCTAAGAATTTTCATTCAAAACTCGAGTCATAACATTGTTTTGTTCGGAATCAAAATGTCTAAGGTCCATGTCAGTTTTGGTTTTCAGATGCACGTAGAATTCCTTTAGTTAGAGTTGGTCAGGTTTCAAGTGCAGTTTTATTCTTATTTGGGGCTATTCATGCCAGCATAACTGAAAATAAGAAAAGGAAGAAAAACAGAAAATGTTTCTAACCTGTGGTAGTGTGGTGCAATTCTCAAATGACAGACTATATTGTTTGCATCCTTTGCGCAAATCCTTTTAGCATATGTTGAATTTATCTCTTTCAGTAGGTTACTTGATTCTTTTACTCTTTGATGACAGTTCTGTCTTTCATTGCATGTAACATTTCCAATGTTCAGTCTTGAAGTTGCTGGGGTTCCTCTAGGGTTCATTACTGCAGAAATTTCCGATTTGCTCATGTTGTAGCATTCAGAGATTGCTTGCTTGTAACTTATATCAGTTTTTCAGCACGGCTTTGGATAAAACACGTCATATGGCACTCCAGAGAACCAAGTTATCGACTAGGCAATATCCTATTGGAGAATTATGCTCAATACGTGTTATCTAATTACTCTGATGATTTGTTCGTTGTAGCAAAGGTGAAGTATCAACGTCCAGCTGAAAAAGTTACCCCTGCCTTCCCCTCAAATTAGGTGACCGGCGAAAAACCTTACAGGGTTTAACTCAGGGAGCAATAGTAGCAAGAACTAGAGACTGTTCTATTTGTACATATTATTTATATTTTATTCTTAGTTTTCTTTATTCTTTGTCTAATTCGTGTGTAATGTTTCCCACTATTTGTATGTCCTTTCTGAAAATTTGATCTTTGGTCGAATGCGATTGGACGAGTAAATGGTTTAGTTAATAAATTTATAGATACACTTGGACAAAAGAAAAACCCTAAGTAAACACACTGGAATGTCTCTCTTTAAACGAGTCATTTTTCGTTCAAGTGAAATTCCTTATCTTTCTCACTCTACTTGAGTGTGTTCGGAAACATGTTTGAACCACTTTAAATGAATTTCTGTAAGATTCAAATGCACAACCGGAGAAGAAACTAAGTGGATTAGCGTTTAATTGAACTGAACTAGTTTTCAAACACTATAATTTTTGGGTGCTAAGGTATCCAGTTATTTCGAAATATAATTTATATATTTCATAATAGATATTCTGAATTACATATACACTTTCAAAATACTTATTCTAAAATAATTATTTAAGAATAGAGATAAGTAATGTAGAAACTTATTCTTAAATACTTATTTCATAATATAAAGTGTCATATTTTAGAATAACTATTTTGGATCAGGATATTTTTCAGAATAGTTATTTCATAATAGGAGTTGCTTGGGTGTGAGATATTTTTTTCTGTTGTTGTTTTTTAGAGGTGTGAAAGTAAAATAATGGTTGCATGAAATAAAAGTCAAAGAAAAGGCAACTAAACATGAGTAGGCCCATAGCATTAGCTTTGGAAGCTATTGCTTTTTGCACTCTCGTGTGGCTTCCTCCACTCTTTCTAGAATGTTTTTTAACATTTCAGAATGATTATTCTGAAGGCAAAAAAGGAAGTACATTCCATGATGTAATTTTACATTTTAGAAGAAAAAAGGAAGTGCAGGAAGCAATAACCCAGCTTGGAAGGTAGGAAGAATTTCCAGGTTGGGAGAGGCCCAAGAGATAGACTCAAATTCCTATGAAGCACCGTTCTTTACTAGAAGGTCTACACAAACTAACAAAAGTACTCTTCTTACATGGAGTGGTATAGATGAATGTCTGAGGAGGTCTTGGGTCTTTTAAATAAAAATAGCATACTTATGATAAGGATTTAACTTATTAATTAGCGAAATAACATGTAATAAGTCAGAGTACTCAGTTACCTTCTTATATCTCCGGTTCCACACTGTATTATCAGTGACTCTCATGCGGTCCAAACTAGTTAATAATGATGTTACTATTGTTAAATATAGTTATTTTATCATTATAATTTGTATTAAAAATATAATTTCTATAGTTAATAGTATTTTTAAAAATGCATTATTTTAAAAGATAAAAAAGACAAATATTGTTTAACAAACATAATAACTATAATTGTCAATTCTTTCCTACGTTGCATAAATACCGAACTAGGGAGGAAAGGAAGGAAATGTTCAAGAAAGGAAAATGCTTAAATATACGAAACCAAAGGCATGAAAAGGAAAAGTAGGATCTTATACTTTTTTGTTTTGTTTTCCGTTAAAAGGAAACTACTGCTCGTTGTATATTTTTTTTTATAAAATTAACTTAAATATATTTTCATTTAATTAAAAATTATTATATATGATAAGTTTATTATTTTTACAATAATTGTCTTAAAATTCTCCACATTTAGTTAATAGCCTAAATTTTACTATAAATATAACAGTGAAACTAAAAAAAGATACAAATGAATGGGCTTTTGAGGAAAGGTAAATGGGGCCCGTTATGGTATGGCCACTGTTAACCAGGGGTATTGTTGTTTTGTTAATGGCACTATCATGTTGGTGCACTTTAGCAATATCCCAAAATTACTCTTTGAGAAATGATATAATGGAATGGTGTTTCTATTTCACAATAGGGGATGAAAAAAGTTGACAATGGAAACATAATTTTATTGTGCAATTTTTTTTGCATTATAAATAATATAATAGAATTATGATTCTATTGTTATTTTACTTTTACCCTATTATATAATATACATTTGATTTCGTTGTATTATTCATTTAATAATATAATGAAATTGTATTTTCTTTGTGATTTTTTATTGTTTTAAAAAATACCACATGAAAATATGATTTTGTTGCATTATTCATCTAATAATAAATTGGAATTATAGTTCCATTGTATCATTTTCAAAAAATAAATAAAAATAACACAACAAAATTGCTATTTTGTTATATTTTGTGTTGAAAATCACAATAAAATTATATTTATGTTGTGGTATTTTCCAAAGCAAAAAAAAAAAAAGATAACGAAATCATATTCCTGTTGCGTACAAAAATATCTTATCATGAATAATGAGTAGGAGGGAGTTGGGTATAAGGGTTGGGAAAAAAAGGATTTTGGTGCAAGGGTTGGGGAAGAGAAAAAGGGAGAGGGAGACATATGAGAGGGGAAGGGACGAGAGAGACGTTGGAGGAAAGATGAGGGTGGTGAGAAGAATGGGAAAAGGAAAGCAGCGGGGAAAAAAATCACAGGACACTCTTATCTATTTCTACTACTTTTCAAAAAATATTAGTATAGTAAAAGGGATAGTAAGAATATCAACTCCCTTAATTGATGAGCCAGTATAATGCAACACTTCTATTTTCGTCTCGAAGACGGAGATTTTCTTTTTGCACGAGTAATAAAAGGAAAAATCGAAAATATTCTTATATATAACTAATACAAACTGACAATCCGTCCATATATTATTATTTAAATCTATAATTTTTATTTAAAATTTATATATATAAAAAATATATTATTATATTAAAAATAATTATTATAAAATTTATTATATAAATTTATATGTATATTAAATATATATTAAAAATTTAGTATTTTATATAATAATATTAATTATTTTTTAATATAATTAATTTATTAACTCAATTGATTAAAGAATTCTATTAATAACGTGAAAGTTGTAAATTTGAGAGTCATGTGGACAATTCCAGATTGTTTTCGATTTTTTCCTCTTATTGCTAAATATATGAAGGAATAAAATAAATCGTTAAAAGTGAAGAAGTGAGAAGAAAGAAAGAAAAGCAGCATTGTGTAGGTTAGGTGTTGCGGTACCGGAACACGTCAGCTCTGCCAGCCATTTTCCTCTTTTTCTTTTTTTGGGATTATAGAGAACGTGAGCGCGAAGATCGGACACTCGCTCCGATTTCCTTCATTATCACAGTTTCAACCAAACGACTGCTCTCCAACCATTTCTCGTAGAATTCCAGTTCCAGGTATTCCTCTCTCCTCGCGAGGGTTTCTCTCACTCTCCATTGATGCCTCTCGGTTTCATGTTTTCCTCCTTCATTTTTTCTGTGCAATCTTTGCAATGTTTCTATATCTGCACGTGCGTTTGGAAAAATTCGTTTAGTATGTGCCTATGGTCTCGATTTATGAATTTCACCGCCTAATTCCGTTTGCGCACGCTCCTTAGATTAGAATGGATTTGCGATCTAGAATTACGCGAGCGTGTCAAGATATTTAACCTTTTTTTTTTTAATATCTGCGTCTCTCATTCTCACTCCGCATTTTCTAATTGTGACCGAAGTGTGTATTTCCGTTTTATAATCGAAATCCGCGCGTAGATGTATTTTTAAAACTTAAAACTGCACTTCCAATTGAATCAAATATAATATGAACAATTCCAATTGTTTGGAATTTGGATCATTTCCTTTTTGGGAAGTAACTAATGCCATCTCCTGTAAATTGCCACTTGCCACATATATGTGTCTGGGCTTTGTTTCTTTCTAGAAGAAGGTGTTTTGACTCATGGACGGAGATTATGACTTTATTCTTTCTTATGCACTGATGTTTGGTATAATACTGTTGCCTTGATGATGTTGATGTGTTGTTAGAAAAGAATATGGATGGTCTTTTTTCCCCCATTCACTGTGGAGATGGTGGATTACTTAACGCCTGTGCATCTGTTGGAAGTGTTTTTGTTTATCATCAGTTGACCTCCTAAAATGATGATTCCAGATATTATGATCTGTGAGAAAGGTTTTAAATTGTGGTCTCAGTTTTGTGGTTTTGTTGCTTTTCTTGATATTACGTGAAATCATGGACAAATGCGGCCTCATGGCAGTTGCAGACACTTAAAAAAACCTTGATTTTGTGGCCAAAAACATGGTTGCGGACCATTTTATAAGACCTTGTTGTTTATGTTGAGTAATTCTGTTTCACCTTTTTTTTTTTTTTGTTTCTTATTTACTTTTTGGATGCTATTTTAAAATCTGTGGACATTTGAATGCAGAACATGTGGCATACTTTTTGTGGACTGTTTGCCATCTAGACTACATTGAGAATATATATATATATATATATATATATATATATATATATATATATTAATGATTCTCTCCATCAAGGGAGACTTCAAAATCCAAATCAAGATGCTTTATGTTTCACGCCAAATGAACTACTTTATTGCAGCCCTTCTTTTTAAGATGTTATTCACTATATTATAGGAATTGGGTATGACAGGACACAACTTCTGGTATAAATTGATGATACCAAATTCTGCTGACTATATTTTAGATTACTGGTGATGTCTGGAAATTAAAAAAAAATTTGTCATCAAAGTTGTGCTTTTCTGATATTTTGTATGTTGTAGTTGTTTCAAGACTGCAAGTTAGATTCTTATGATAATTAACCAAGCTCAACAACGAAAACTTGTTGAGTTGAATACTTTTTTTTTTTCTTTTTCAATTGTTTGTCATTTGATATGCTTTGGGTTGAATGGCTTCCTTTTGTTATAACCTTGTTAGTTTCAGAAGACTCTTCTGTACTGGTTTATATTTGATGTTTTAAAGACCATATTTAGGATTTGGTTGTCAAAACCATGCATTTTTTGAGGCTATTGAATGCTTCAAATCCTTCCTTCTCCACATGTAGTTCATGCTTTTAAAATCATTGTCAGCATTTATTCATTGGAATGTGTCTGCAATTCCCCATTGAGTCAAGGTTATGAACAGTAACTACTAGTTCTGACATGAAGTCTTTCACCCGGTTTGGGTTTTTCTTGGGCCCTCAGGTGTTAGGCAAAGAAGTCATAATTGTTTTTTTTTGTGCAAGGGTTGAACTAGGCCAGGCAGCCCATCAAGAGCCTACAACCTGACCCATTTAATGCTTGGCATGTCTTGTTTAGCAAAAAGGCTAGGCCTAGGCTTTTTACAACAGCAACAACAAAGCCTTATCCCACTAGGTGAGGTCGGCTACATGGATCACACGACGCCATTCAGCACGGTTAAAAACCAAAGGTTCAAAAATATTATTCATTCGGCTTAGGCTTTTTAAAAAGCTCTTTTGTTTAATAGGTAAGATTGCAGGCTTTTATAAAAGCCTACTAGACTTGATGGGCTGGTCTGTTTATAAATATTAGAGTATTACTTTTAATAAAAAAAAATAATATTTGATGCATAATATTTTATCATTATTTGAACAACTATAGCATTATGCTTCTTACTTTAGTTGGTTTAATGGATATGAAATGAAATGGAATATGTTTTGTGGTTTTAACTATTTCGTGCGATAGGTCCGTTAGCCTATAAGTCTATTAGCTTGTTTAGCGATAGGCACTTTAGCCTGTAAGTTTATTGTTCCTTTTTTCAGTTAAAGATAGTACCATTGGTCTATTTAAAGCCTTGATATGAAATGAACCTTTAAACATAGGCCAAACCTAAAAAATGTTTTGTAACTATTTAATAAGTCAGGCTTTGGCCAAATATTATAAAGCAGGTTAGGCCAGGCTTTGGCAAGGCCTAACTTGGTCTGGCCTATTTCTACTACTATTTCTGTTCCAAAAGGGAATTGCATTCTATCCTTTTCAGAGGGTAATTTTTCATAATTCATATCAGAACTGGTAATCCATTAGTTTGGTTTTTGTGACAATGGATCAACTTTCACAATTCATGATTTGTGCTGATGGAGATTAATTTTCTTTCCTAGCATTAGAAAATAGTCATGAATGCAATTTTTTTTTAAAAAAATTATAGTTTATGTTTCATTTATGTCTTTTCCATTCACGTAGTTTTTTTGGGACCCTTTTGGTTCATTAATTATCGTCTAGTTAAGATTGATTTCTTGGTTGTGTGCATAGTCTGATACTGTAGTTAAGGAGATCTTGAACAGTTTCCACCATTAAAATTGTAGTGTGGTCATAAGGAAACCCTAATCTTATGTGAATGAGCACTAGTTACATTAAGTGTATTATTACTTGCTGAATTTAAATATGACACATCAATTAGTGCTCAACTGCTCAAGTGTTGGAAGTAAAGGATATTTAAAATCATGATATAGAAAAGTCAGAAGTGTATCATAAAGTATGCAACAATTTTTTTGTGCTGATTTGCCTTACATGCTGCATGACCTTTTTGATGAAAAAAAGTAGATTTTCTATCATCGTAGTTAAAATCGGGATTAAAAAAACTAAAATGCCCAACTGCCGGAAGGCTCCTCACTCCACGAAGGTATGAGGTAGGGTCATTTATGCAACCTTACCTTTGCATATGTAAAGGGGTTGTTTTCAAATTCAAATCCATGACCAATAGTTACCAAGAGGCAACTTTACCGATGTCCTCCATCTAGCGATTTAAGTCATGGGTAAAATATTTATTGAGGTAAATCCTGATTTAATTCCCAAAATCGGTAAAATCCATCAATTTTCCGATTTTGATGGTGGCCCATTTAAACTTTTTACCTGCACCACTTTTTGCTGACATGGTTTGGTTTTTACTGGCCCGATTTATTATTTATCTCTCATGACTCACCTAACATCACGCGTGCATTTTGTTAATTTGGTGAACTCTAATCACCATACGAAGCTGATTCTACTCCGTTCTCCTCTAATCTTCCTCTGTTTGCTGAGTTGTTGCTGTTCTTGGTTCGTCTTCCTCTGACATGCTTGCTAGATTAGACATCTAGATTCTAGGATTAGAGTATTTCTACTTGCTTTGTGCTTAAGTTTGATGCATTGTAATGTTCTGTTTTGTACTTGACTACTTATTTGTTATGTTTCTTTCTACTTTGTGGATTATGAATATGATGCATGAGATCTATGGAATATGGATTATGAATTTTGTAAAATCCTACGATTCGATTTGCGGTTCCTGTTTTAAGGTAGAATCTTGATTTTAACTACCTTGGTTTCTATCATTCCTCTTCTAAAGGATGATGGATCCACCAGTTTTTTCTGTATACATTTATATGATTTTGATTATAGTGCTCTACAATATGGTGCTTGTTTTATGTATTTGATATTGTCATGCATTTAGTGTATTCCAATGACAAAATCGAAACTTGGATGCATAAAATCAGGACATGTAACGACAGAACTGAGTTAAATTCAATGGGACATTAAAGTCAAAGTGGGTTATCCTTGATGGAATTTATATATTAGATCAAGACTGATGTCTGGCAGCGTGGATGCACAAATTATAATGAGAAAGATTGAGTGAATTCATTGTTCTAGCTTTATATTGTATGTTTCATTTCAGATTTCATTTCCATGGGATGTTCAGCTAATGTGTAATAGGAATAATATAGATGGATTAGTTTTACAAACCTTTGGTTTGATTTGTATTTGTTGTCTTTTCTAATGATGGTACTTATCACTTAATCTTTGCATGCTAGTGAGATGGTACTTATCAGATGATTGTTTTCCTTTAATATTGAGTTATGGATCCTGAATTTCTCATTGCCTCATGTTTATAATCTTTTTCCCAATTTTCTGTAATATGTTGTTTTGTTGTTTGCTGTTTTATCTTAGTTATATGTTATGTTGCATGTTTAAATATAGAATTTCCCTGTGCTTTTATGCCCTCTATTAGTTTGGCGACAAGTCACATGATTAGTGCTAATTGTTGTCAGCAGGGATAACATAATATTGTGTTTGTACTTATTATTTATTTATCTTGATTTAATACTACCATTTGTGCCTTAGATGTAACTGCAAAAGTTGTGGAGAATGATTGAATAGCTATTATCTTTTTACATGCCTTTGTTGCTTAACACCTTTATAGATGTAACTGTTAAAAATTACTACAAAGTCGTATAAATGATATCATGTCAATCTAGACATTTGATTTATTGTGTTTGAAATGATCATGTTAATTTATCATGCTAGAATTTCTCTCCTTTTTAAAAAGATCTACTGTGATGATTGTCTTTCCTTGATCAGTTTCAGGTTCAGTTTGTTGATGGCTAAAGTTGGTAAGTTGCGGAGCAAGGCTCGAGGTCAGAGGGCAATCCCACATCTTTTGTCTTGTGCAAGAAAAAATCTGAAAGATGTTAATGTAAGGAAGAGCTCTTCTAAAGCATTGGAGAAGAAAGATTGGGAAGATGCAACCTGCTCAGTCTGTATGGAGGTCCCCCACAATGCTATCCTTCTCCTTTGTTCATCTTATGATAAGGGTTGTCGCCCATACATGTGTGCTACTAGTCATCGATATTCAAACTGTTTTGAACAATACAAAAAGGCATATACGAAAGCAACATCTGTCCAAAGTTTGCAGCTAGAAGCAAACAATTCCAACATTGATTTAAGCACAGGTGAATCTAAGGACAATACTGAAGTTCCTGAGCTTCTTTGCCCCCTTTGTCGCCGGCAGGTGAAAGGTTGGACAATGGTTGAAGCGGCACGGAAGTCTCTGAATGCCAAGAAAAGAAGTTGCATGCAAGATGATTGCTTTTTTGTGGGGAATTACAAGGAGCTTAGGAAGCATGTTAGGTCTAAGCATCCATTTGCACGACCACGAGAAGTGGACCCACTAAAAGAAGAAAAATGGAAGAGATTTGAGTGTGAAAGAGAACGGAATGATGTGATTAGCACAATTTTATCTTCAACACCAGGTGCTATGGTACTTGGGGATTATGTGCTGGAGCCAAATGACCATGCTTTTTATAGTGACGAGTATGATTCTGATGAGGAATATCTAGAGGATGATTTCTTCTCAGTGAGGTCCATTGGTTTCGGGAGAAGTGGCCACTTTTTGCCAAACAATAGGTATAATCAGGACCATGCTGCTGATAATTTTGATGTTGATCATTTTGGTTTGCAGAGTGTTGCATCTGCAGGTTCTGCTGCTGTCTCTGGACGCGGACTCCACAGGATATTGTTAGGAAGGTCTAGAAGACGACGGAGGCATAGGATAGCAAATGCAAGAAGGTAAATTCAAATATGAACTACAGAAATGCGGGGAAAGAGCTGTTCTTCTGCAAATAGTATGTCAGTGATCTTGGCATGGCTGGTTTTGTTGCTATGCCAGAGCATTTTCTAATTTATTTGGCAGATTATAGCAGTTCATCTCATTTATAGATTGATATGGTACCACCGTGACTTTCCCTATTTTTATAAAAAATTTAAATCCACTGTACAAAAGGCAATTTTAGAGTTCTTATTGCCTCTGAATTCTAGGTCTAGGAGATCCAGTTCATTATGATTGTTAGATCCCATAGGTTGGACTAGTTATTATGCGGTCATGCAAAGTGGTGAATTGAACACAGGTGACATTTAGGGACAAGAAGACGTCCCATATAATTTCATTTTGAACTGTTGCTTTATTCTTCCAATGTATGGTTTACTTTCTGTATGTACAGGTTGAATTACTGTATAATAAATCATACTACTATTTGATAGTGTTAGGAATATGGAATGTCCTGTATTCTGCAGGCCCTTGAACCGACCATTGTTATTTGACTTTCCAGCAGCAGATGTTAAGAACCCTGTCAAATACCGGCCTAGAGATGATTGTTTTTTTTTAACCAATTAGGAGTATGTAAATCGCTATCATCATGGATATCACTACCGAAAATGTTAAGTCCTTGGTGGGAACTCTGCTGATTAGTGATTAGGACCCCGAACCGTCCTTTTGGCTGTATAATAATGTATATGACGCAGCTTGTCAAATGCTCTCTGAGCTTTGTCCAAACCGTCAGTTTCACACTAATGTCGTTAGTGTTATAAATTTTACAAATAATTGAATTTAATAAAGTGGTGGTTTTTAACTATTATTTTTTTTTTGTTAAATTTCTGAAAATAATAAACCCAGATTTTAATCTCAAAACCCTAAAATAAACTTCCCCAAACCTGTAGCACACTCTTCTCTTCCCCAGAAACCCTGCTCTATCCATAAACTTCACATCCCAACCTAGTAGCATCACCCTTGCTTCCAAATCCTTGCACACCTCCAAAGACCACTCTTTCTCCACACTAACACAACTTTTGCCCCCACTCTAATCGAGCATTATTCTCCAAAAAGGTTGACTCAAGTTTGTGCATTGGTATTAGCTTTAAATCCAAGTTTCTTATTTTTTATTTTTGCAACTATTGGTGGTCTTGCCTTTTTGTGCCTCCTGTATCCAAGCTCCAATTTCAAAATTTTGATCGTGCATAAGCTGTCTCCAATGCAGAGTAGGTCCGCTGCAGCAATGGGTCGGATCATTCAGTTTAAGTGCTTACCTAGAATGATTTTGATGGGGTTGAGATTTAGGTGCTTGAATTTTAATTTTGTGCGATCTATTCTTTAATGTGAGGTTCTTTGATGAAGCTGTAACTTTTTTTATAAATTAAAACTATTATGATGGCTATTAGAAATTGTGACTTTGTTAAAAATAATTATTTTTATTAAAAATGATGATTTTTAACTGCCATTATCTTTCATTAAATTAACGGTTTTAGTTTCAAACTACTAGAATGACCAAGTCAGCTCCTTTTTAAAACTTAAAGATCAACATCAAAATTGTTGATAATTTTTTGTTTCCTTCTTGGACATGGTCTTAAGTCAATGTAGGGAAGGAGAGGGTAATGGCTATCTCTCTCTCTCTCTCTCTCTCTATATATATATATATATATATATATAATAAATTAAAATTTGCAGAAATCCTGTATTTTTTTTTCCTACTACACCCAAGTTTCAATTTCTCGTGACTCCATACAATGTGAGTTACTGAGTTGTAATTGAACTGATGTAACAAAGATACAAAATATTATTTAACGTTAAAACACAATTTTTTGAGTGTGTTTAAAATTATTTCTTCAAATAATCACCTTTTTATGAAAATAAAAAAGAACACTCGTAAAAAAAGTACGGTGTTTGAGTAAACTTTTGTCAAGAATTTAGAATTTGAATAGAGTTTTGCTTCTTGTTTTTTTCTTACAAGGGTGTCTGCTTCTCTACATAATTAGATGGGATGGGAGAGAAATGAGACTGAAAAACAAGCATGCTAAAACTTTGACAAAACTATTCTTAAAGAAAACTTCAAAGAGTTTCCTATAATTTTTATTCCTAAACTTTTTTGAATTTTTGTTTTTAGTCATTAATTTAATTTTTTACCAATCCACATTTTTAAATTTATTTTCTATTATCACTTGTAGTCTTTAGTGTCAAGAAACAACCTTCAACAATAACATAATATCAATGCTAACAGTTGAATGACTTATCACATCAGCAAGGAGAGTCTGAAGTGATAGTCATCTACCATTTTTTTTTTGGTATATTGTAATGAAGGATTAAAAATATGATTTGATAATAAAACTACAAATTGAAATATGATCATTACTTTTATGGATTTGTACTTAACACTCTTTCTGAGGCCAGAACCCTCACTTATGAATATCAAGACACTTCTTTCATATTTTGTATTTGCATCTCATATATTATTTTGTAAAAATATTTTTTTGACTTAACTGTTGAAGTCTTTATATGTGCAAATCACCTATCCTATTATGCTTCATTGTTCATCACCACCATTAGAGTATAAGAGACCTCGAAGAATCACTAAATGAGTAAAGACTAAAATCTAATGAGTCACATTAACAAGACATATAACTTATTCACATACAAATTAAAACTAAACTTCTAATTTAATCCCTAAATTTTAATAGATATTATCACTTTAGTCCTTGAAATAAAAAATAGAACAACTAGTTTTTGAAAACATGTATTTGAATATTCAAGTTAGTCTCTATTACGTCTTTTGTTAACTTTAACAAAGTATCTTACATGACACATCAACTGCTTGTGTAACATACACGTGGCATATCCATGAAATCACATTACATGATGAGTGGCCGTGAGAAGTCAAATGGAGGAGAAACTTATTCTTGTGGGAGGACAACTTGGAACAACAACTTTAAGCAAAAACCTGCAACATCAAGCCTCAACCTAATGCAAAAGATAGATGGGTGTGGCTATGGGAAGGGTCAGGAGAATTCTCAGTCCGCTCCGCATATCAGGCCAGATTTGATGATGGTGTTATTCATGAAGAAGATCAGGTATTTCAGCATGTGTGGAAATTAAAAATTTCACCAAAGGCCATGTTCTTTATATGGAGATTAGTTAATAGGATATGGAAACATTGTCTCAATTGGGTTTCTATCCAATCAGTGCTCCCAGAAGATGGAACTTCTTCACATTTTTTACAGCATGTAGATGATGCATTCAGTGCTATTAAATCTGCAAGATGGAAGGTGTTATGGAGTGCGGTGGTTTGGAGTATTTGGAACGCACGTAACAAATGTGTGTTTAGAGAGAGTGATGCTGAATTTGATAAAATCATACAAGATATAACTTACACATCTTGGTCATGGTTGAAAGCTAAAGAGTCTTCATTCGGCATATTATATATATTCACAGTGGATGACTAACACTGGAGCATGCTTATTGATGGGATAAGGAAGTGTCAAACATCAAGGCGAAGCAACAAGAGGGACTGGGGTACATGATTCTTAGCAGTTACGTTTAACTGCATGTTTTTTAATCCAATTGTGATGTACATAAGAGAATATTCATTTACTTCCTTGTCTCTTACAAGATCGGTTCATTTATATGGCTGCGGGTTGGGAGAAAGAGAACATTTATGAGCTTAAGCATTTAATAGGTGGGTGACTTTCATATTCTTGGATTTAGGCTATTTGTTGACTGCCAATTAAATAGGACATATCCAGGAAATATGACTTTTGTAAGAAGGATTAATACACTGTTTTTTGTGGGTCACTTGGTTCTTTGAACTCAAGAGGTACTCCTGGTACCATATATATATATATATATATATTTTTTTTTTTTGCTGATAAAAAAAAAAACAAAAAAAAAAACAGTCCCATGTGTGCAAGTTCAATTTTAAGGAGTTTAAAGCTAGTGTTGAAAAAGTTGTAAATCCTTCAAAATGTTATGAAATAATGGATGTTTCTGCATCTCTAAGCATTGACCTGAAAACAAGGATAAGCAAGTGTGAATGGCTTCATCTCAACAAATAGTACAAAATTCTTCATGTGAAGATTTCCCATGTACAACTAAGAATGAGGGAATTATTCTAATTCCTAATTTCTATCATCGTATAATAAGGATCCTAGTCCTGATCCTAATCCTAACTATATTACAATTAAAACACAGATTCCTGATTTTTTTTATCATTCCTAATTTTTACAATATGTAATATTCTAGGAAACAATTATACACATTTAAATGCCAATAGATTCCTTGGATAACAATGATAGCACAAGGGATTTCTTGATTAACACAGATTATCAAAATCTCTTGCGTACCATGAACTAACATGACTTTCCTTGCTCCGTAAATTGCAGCCAATAACATTCTAGTTTTGGGAAATATGATCGCATAATCATAAATGGATGACATAAGCACGTATTTTACAATCCTTGTTTCATTTCAGCACCTTTCACCCTTCAAGGAGATTGTCATATGGCTTGAAAGTCTTGGGAGTAATTTGAGTTACGTACAGTATCTGAACTCGGTCACGTTGTTTGTTTTGGGCCAGGTGGCGAAGAATACAGACATTTGGTAATCAGAGAAAGGAAGAAGATAAATTAGGTTTACCTTGAAAGGTTGAGAAACAGAAGCAAGCAAGCGAGTAGAGATAAAAATGGACAAAATAATCATAATAGAATTTTTAATATATATATATATATATATATAAATACATAAATTACACATGTAATATATTAAATAATAGGCACATGTCGCACATAAGCCGCCGGGTCGCACGACAGAAGAACATCCAACATACAGATGCACACTCCGAGCCGAATGGAGCATGCATGAAAGAGTCAAGTCAGTTTTCTATTCTTTTCCTTGACACAGCTACTTGTTGGCACTCAATTAATAGCGCTGGCGCATCACTTGGCTCCTCAGCACAAAAACTTGAAAGAATACTATAAATTGCTAGTTTGGGAATGAAATCAAATAAAATCATACGAAAGATACAAAAACACCAATAATGATCAGAAGAGTGACAAAACTAAATGCATAATTTGACGTGAAATGAGGTTGACTAATAAATGACAAATATTGATGATGAAAAACAAAACCTTTTCATTTTACTCAGCAAATAAATAACGACCACGACCATAATCTCGTTTACCACTAGATTTCTTTGCACGACAAATGTTTCGGCGTGTTCTTCATTTTACTCTGCAAATAAATAAAGATAATATGTTTCAACCCATCATAAAGAGAGTATTAGAATGAGAGTGTAAAAGAGTATGGCTAACATTACTTACGAAGACAAACAAACACTTTGATAAAAAACAAAAATCCAGGACTTCAATTCCGAATCAAATTAGTGAAACACAGAATCACATAAAGGAAAAGCAATTAATGCAAATGGTAAATATACAAAAAACGAGGAGGCATTTGGGTTTCTTTCTTAGCTCTCTTTGAACGCCACTCTTTCATTTCTGCACGTACCTGGGCTTGGAGGCTTTTGGGTTGAGGAGCAGCAGGAGCATATTGGAGCCTGTTAGAGTTAACCATACAGTCTTCATTTAAATATTACAAAAGCACAAAATTTATATATACTTTTTTTTTTTATCAATAAAAATAAAGATAATGTCATGGATTTATAATAATTCAACTATATTGTTCAATCAACTAAATTAGATTTTCTTTGATATGGCTATATCCTCTTGACAATTTATATACAATTTAAAATAATGAGTTGATGTATCATTATATTTTTTTAATGTTATTTTTAAATAAGAATTTGCAAAACGTTTATAAGCAAGGTAATTGTAAAACTTGAAGAAAAAGAGAGAAATATAATTTTAATTAGTAATTACCTTGCTTTTAGTTTTAGGGGACAATGGAACATTTTGGGATGCTGTATTTCTAAGCTCTCGAGAGTGAGCAAGAAGCAAAGCTCGAGAATCATAGCCATGTGTATGTGAACCTTGCTTTGTTTTCTTTCTGGAGCTAGTTCTCACTGATTCCGTGTAAACTGTGATCACCACCCCATTTGAAATTTTAACTATAATTAGGCCTCTGAAATTTGATAGGATTGCTAACTACAATTACACTAGTGCTGCTGGTCACATTGGTGACTACTATTGGTGTTCAAGTATCGGATCAATTTGTCTCCATAAGTGATTAACTGTTCCATTTTTTCTGTCAGCTAACAAAATAAACTATTATTGTATTATTAATTTCAATAGTAAAGAGTTACTCTGCCCATGTTCACGTAGAAAAATAAACGTAGTATACAATCACAAACACACATCTCTTTTTTAAAGTGTGCAAAAAACAGAGATAAAGAAACAAAAATCAATTCATTTTTCCCATTTTGTAAGTGAAAGAAAAAAATAATAATAAATAACTTGCACGAAAGAAAAATACAGATAAAAGAAACTAAAAAAAAAAAAGAATTTTCCTTATTAATTTTTATCGTATCCCATGATTCACAGCAACTATTGCATCACTCATTATGCTTTCTTTTTCATTCTGCGTCTCTCATCGGTCCATTAACTGTCATGCATTATCATTCCCGCTTGTTCATTGACCGCGACATTGTTTGATAGATTCATACAAACCCATTGGCCCCGTTCAAATAGATACATCTAGCAATAAACTATATATAATATATATATATATATATAATACTAATTTTATTTACTTGTAAATATAAAAAAGTATGTAATTTCTTCTTATGAGAACTACTTTTAGAAGATTTTGTATTAAATCTCTATTCTTGTGACCATTATTGATTTAATAGTTCAACCCATTAGTTTAAAAAATAGGATGAATGATTTTAGTAATTAATTATCTAGTAATAATTGTTCATCAAATTCATTTAATCTAATAAGTTTTATTTTTGTTATTAGACAAATAAGAATTATGAATTATATTAAAAAAAATGAAAATGTCAAAAATGAAGCGACAACGACAAATAAAGAAATAGAGAGAACGTTGCAAGCGAAATATTTTGTTATGCAAAACAGCAAAAGTGGTATTGCAATATTCTATTTTGCACACTTTTCTATTTAAAAAGTTTATCATATCTCTAACACATAAGCAAGAAGTTACTAAAGAAAATGGTGGTGGAAGCTCATATCGGGCAAGCTTCAACCGTAAAGAAGGTGGCAAAGGCCATCAAGGTAGTGATAAGCGGTGTGAAGTTTGTTTTCTCTAGGCGCGGTTTATCAATGAAAAAGGTGGATCCCAACCTGAATGTAACGATGGAAATCCTCGTTCCCTCATACGCTTTCACTAACTATCGATGCAACGAAACCTTCTTCGTGTACCTCAGTCTCAACGAAATGCTTTACCACCTCTACCAAACCCACGACGATGATTTTATCTCCTTAACAACCAAACAAGTCCACATCCATCTCACCTTAGTATTCCAAAACCCACGTAACATTTCCATGTGGAACTCATGCTCAATACTACTCCCGAGGAAGCAGAAGAGTACGGGTTCGATATCATTATTAATTTGCCTTCAGCCTCCTTTAGCACAATCTACAGTCACACGCTTGCCGAGACTCGTACATTTCCTACTTCATGAAGCCACCATAATAAGGATGGATCAACATTTGACCATGGAATTTCAAATGACAGATGTGAATATGATAAGTAAGACAATATCATTATTTGAGAAGCTCCATCTACATGGCAACGGAGAAGGAGATCGCTGTGTTTGAATACAGAATTGCAGTTGAGACTGGTTCTATTCGCTTTACCCCCAAACGTAGGAAACGTAGAGTAGTATTGAGCTAAAGTAGATGTGTTTGAATACAAAATTGCAGTTGAGACTGATTCTGTTCACTTTACCCCCAAACGTAGGAAACGTACGAGTAGTATTGAGCTAAAGTAGATGTGTTTGAATACAAAATTGTAGTCAAGACTGATTCTGTTCGCTTTATCCCCAAACGTAGGAAACATACAAATAGCATTGAGCTAAAGTAGGAAATGTACGAGTCTCGACAAGAGTGTGAGTGTCGATTGTGCTAAAGGAGTCTGAAGGCAAATTAATAATGATATCGAACTCGTACTCTTCTACTTCCTCAAGAGTAGTATTGAGCATGAGTTCAATAGGGAAATGTTACGTGGGTTTTGGAATACTAAGGTGAGTGATCGTGGACTTATTGGGTTGTCAAGGAGATGAAATCATCGTCGTGGGTTTGGTGGAGGAGGTGGAGCATTTCGTCGAGGTGAAAGTACACAAAGAAGGTTTCGTCGCATCGATAGTTAGTGAAAGCGTCTCAGGGGACGAGGATATACATCGTTACATTTCAGGTTAGGATCCACCTTTTTCATTGACAACTCGCGTCTAGAGAAAACAAACTTCGCACAGCTCATCATCACCTTGAAGGTCTCTGCCACCTTCTTCACGGTTGAAGCTTGGCCCATATAAACTTCTGCCACCATTTTCTTTAGTAACTTCTTGCTTCTCTGTTAGAGCTATGATAAATTTTTTAAATAGAAAAGTATGCATAACAGAATATTGCAATATCACTATTGCTGTTTTGCATAACAAAATATTTCGCTTGCAACATTCTCTCTCTAATTTTTTTTTGTCGTCGTCACTTCATTTCCGACATTTTCATTAATTTTTTAATATAATTCATAATTCTTATTTGTCCAATAACAAAAATAAACTTGATAGATTAAATGAATTTGATCAGCAACTGTTACTTGATAGTTAATTACATATCGCGAATCCTCTTAAAAGAGAGGGGTGTCTTTGGGAACGCGGACACAGGTGGTGCATGGCTGTCATCAGGTTGTGCCGTAAGGTGTTGGGTTAAGTCCAGCAACGAGCACAACCCTCGTGCTTAGTCGCCAATATTTAGTTTGGAACCCTGAGGAGACTGCCGGTGATAAGCCGGAGGAAGGTGAGGATGACGTCAAGTCATCATGCCCCTTATGCCCTGGGCGACACACGTGCTACAATGGATGGGACAAAGGATCACGATCCCGCGAGGGTGAGCTAACTCCAAAAGTCCGTCCTCAGTTCGGATTGTAGGCTGCAACTCGCCTGCATGAAGCTGAAATCGCTAGTAATTGCCGGTAAGCCATACGACAATGAATTCGTTCCCGAACCTTGTACACACTGCCCGTTACACTATGGGAGCTCGCCATGCCCGAAGTCGTTATCTTAACCGCAAGGAGGGGATGCCGAAGGCAGGGCTAGTGACTGGAGTGAAGTCGTAACAAGGTAACCGTATTGGAAGGTACGACTGGATCACCTCCTTTTCAGGGAGAGCTAATGCTTGTTGGGTAGTTTAGTTTGACACTGCTTCACACCCAAAAAGAAGCGAGTTATGTCTGAGTAAAATTTGGAGATGAAAGTCTTCTTTCGTTCCTCGATGGTGAAGTATAACTAAACTCATGAGCTTATTATCTTAGGTCGGAACAAGTTGATAGGAGCTCCTTTTTTCACCTTATCCATGTCGTCCCCGTGTGGCAACATGGATGAGGGTGAAAAAAGGAAAGAGAGAGATGAAGTTTCTCTTGCTTTTGGCATCGCCGGCCCCGGTGGGAGGCCTGCATGACGGGCTATTAGCTCATTGGTAGAGTGCTCCCTGATAATTACGTCGTTGTGCCTGGACTGTGAGGACTCTCAATGACATGGATTGTTTAATGTGCTCATAGGCGCCTGACCCTGAGATGTGGATCATCCAAGGCACATTAGCATGGCATACTTCTCGTGTTTGAACCGGGGTTTGAAACCAAACTTAATGGGACATAGTTAATACTAAAATCATTCATCATATTTTTTAAACTAATGGGTCGGACTATTAAATCAATAATGATCACAAGAATAGAGATTCAATACAAAATCTTTTAAAATTAATTCTCGTAAGAAGAATTATGTTGACTACTAGCCAGCTAGGTAGGTTTACTTTTCGTCGTCAACTTTTTATGTAGACAAGTATGTCAATTGTTTTGACTACTTTTGTATGTATAAATAAATAAAAAGCAATGCGCAACTCTCCCTTTTTCAATTTGCTTACTCTGAATCAAAGGCATTACAACATATTGTCATTAATTTAAGCATGCATAAAATACATACAATACAACGGCAAGAATATGGTAATTTTAAAAATATTACAAGGCACGACTCGTACCTCTCATTGTATAATATCTATATAAAACTAGTGTAATAGAGAAAATTGATGGAGACTCTAAAATAAGAGAGAGAACCATCGTTCCAAATAGTGACATTAATCATGCAGTCATTCTAATATATTTTTTATTGATTATTTTTATAATATTATTGTTTGTATCAGTATATAGATGTTCAAAAATTAATTTGAAGAAATACTTGAGATGATCAAATATGTTACATAAATACATGTTGAATATCAATACGATTACTACTTTAAAATATTCAAGCTTACATGTAATTATCATGAAAACCATCAAATATAGAATGATTATTTTCCCCAACTTTGTTATAATACATGGAAGTTGATTAAAAATTTTGTTATGTAAACTGAGTACTAATAACTAATTAAAGCTGGTAAGTTGCCTACTATACTATTTCATGAGGTGTTTGACAAAATGTGTTTTGCTTATCAAGAATCAATATTTGTAATCAGTTATCAGTACAGTAGGCAACTTACAAGCTTTAATTTGTAATCAGTTATCAGTACTCAATTTAATGTATAAGTTTATAAAATAAAAGTTTTACTCAACTTCCATGTACATCATGTTTTTTTCGAACAAAGTTGTGAAAAATAATCATGACTCAAACTCATACTTTGTGAGCCTTAGCAAAGGCATGTGGATCAAAACCAAGAAGAAGAACAAATTCAAACTGAGTTACCTGAGAAGGCCAAAAACAACCTTGAAGCCTGTGAATGAAATGTCTTCGTTGAGATGTAGTGTTTATGGGTTTAATATTTTCTACATACATTATATTAGGTTAACTTTGGTGTGTCAAAACAAAGCTAAAAAATTCAAACACTAATTATAAAGTTGTAGAAAATTAGTGGAATATATTACTATATTAAGAGACAGAACATAACATCCTATTTAGTAAGATAATTAATCTTTATTTAAAAAATTTAATTCTATAATTTTCTATATTTTAAAAGTATTATTTCTTTACAATATCATAGAAATTTCATAATGAATACAGAATACATAAAGTGACAAACGAGACTAGGAACATAATAAACTATAAGATTACATTACAAACTAAGGGACCGTTTGCATAAATAGCTTAATAAAAATATTATCAAATAAGTACTTAATATGCAAGCACATACATATAAATTGGTTTTATAATCAAAGACAGAGTGGAATTAACCTATTTTCAAATAATTGTAAGCTGTTTTATAAGCAACAATGTAGACTAAAGCTTAACTCTGAAAACAGAATATAAAAAGCTTACGGAAGAGCAGTGCAGCCATAACAGCAAGAACCAGAGAAAACCGGACAGTTTTGAGAAGAACCGGAAATTCGACCGATTTTTAGGACCGGAACGGGTTGGAGAAAAAAAAACGCTTCAGACGCAGGAAGAGAAGGACAGTAATAGAAAGAAAAACGGAATAAGCACTGGAATGGAAGAGAAGGAAGGCGCAGGAAGGTGCAGGAAGAGTGAGAAGGAGAAAAGAAGAATATATAGGGTCTGTTTGGATGTTAGCTTTTCTAGAAGCACTTCTAGAAGAGAAAAATAAGGAGAAAAAATGAGATGAGCTTTTCTATAAGTAAAAATAAGTTCTCCATTAGCTAATTTGTAGATGTCATCTCATCTTTTAGAGAAGTTACATTGGTGAACTTCTAGAAATTAGTTAATGGAGAGCTTATTTTTACTTATGGAGAAGCTCATTTCATATTTTTGCTCTTATTTTCTTCTTCTAGAAGTGCTTCTAGAGAAGCTTACCCAAACAGGCCCTGGAAGGAGAAAAGAAGGAAGACAGCGTTCTCGGTCAGGAAGGTGCAGCAAATTAGGCGCAGGAAGGAGAAAAGAAGAATATATATAGTAGGGTTTCTGTGATTTGGGCCTAAATTGCTTTTTGAACACAGTTTTTGCTTTCTACAGTCTTCATATAATTTTTTGAAATGGACTTTTGTGTTTTTTATTTAGGTATAATTACTATTTACAATCTTTTTTTTATTTTTAATATACTTTACTTGTGTTATTAACTTTAATACTTCAATTTTTATTTTGGATTTTTAGTATAGAATTATGGATGAATTTTTTTAATCAAATAATGTTAGTTATATACGTATATATAATAAATTTTTGAATTTTTTTAATATAGACCGGGTCAAATCAGGCCAATTACTGATCCACCGGTTAAATCACTGACCCAATGACCCACTACCTCGACCGGGTCAATGACCGAACCGGTTTTCACAACTATGCCTTAGAGTATTTAACATCTTTCATGAGAAAGCTAAAGCATTCGTCCTTTTCCTTTTCCCGTGCTTTAAACACACTCCTATTTACTTAATCTCCCCCCCATTATTTCCATAAAATTTATGTTTATATATTAATATCACCACACTACCAATCTCAGACTCTGATTTGAAAGTGTTGTAGTCAAAGATTTGCACCTACTTTTCCAACCAAAATCTCCTTTTGCTTACAAAGCTTACGGAAGAGCAGCTTTTATATACATGGGAGCTAGGTTTTTTGATATTTGGGCCCACTCCCTTTTTTGTTTATTGTACTCCTTCTGGCCCATTTTTGTTAATTAAAAATTGGACTTTTGTTTAAATTTATGTAGTTGCTATTTATATTTTTTTTATTAATACACTTTACTTGTATTATCAACTTTAATACTTAAATTGTTATATTGAATTTTTCAATATATTTTTTTGATTAAATAATATTAGTTATATACTTATATATAATATAATTTTAAAATTTTAATACAAATCGAGCCAAATCGAGTCAATTACTAACCCACCGATTAATCCAATGATTCATTGACCCACTATCTCGACCAGATCAATGACTAGACCAGGTCTTATAAGTATGGTAAACACTATATAACTCTTTGGATTGTATTTGTTAGGTTTTTGTGCAATGGACTATTGTCCGGCCCGTTTCACTGTTTCTGTGTTTAGATGGTCCAATGTAGTCAAATTATAAGTAAACTAGTTTTTTTTAATGGTGTATGATACAAAGCAGAAATTATATTTCATTGTGTAGTTAATTTATTTTTTATGTGTGTTTAATATTTATTTTTATTCAATAGTTTAATAACTTTATGAATTAAATAATCAATATAGATTTTCTCTAACTAAGTCATAGATGTCCATGGTAAAATTTTGTTTTGAAAAGACTAAGAGTAGAGAATCAAACTCTACGTGAAAAAGCATTCTTCAAAAAACTTTATATATATGCATTGTTAAAAAAGCGCTTCCACTGGTAATTAAGTATACTTCCAGTTGGAATTGATTGATAATTTAGCATTAAAAAAACATTATATTAATTGATTTTTTAATTTTTTAAATGAAATATTAAAACCTTATTCTATATTTTTCTAATAAATATTGTTTATTGTCTTTAAAAAAACAGCAATTTCATTCCTGATAAATATAGAAAATTCGAACTCGCTAATCATTCCTCAAGAGCTTTTGAATTTCCTGGATCAATATTCCTTATTTCTTGGTTAGAACTTTGTGGAGCTATAGTTTTACATGTGAAATGGCTACAAATTAAAGTTTGTAATACTACCTCTTGTTATTATATATAAGAAATAAATGATAGTATTTTTTTTCTAATTATAAGAAACATATTGACGCTTGCCCACGCCAAGACTGTCATTTGTTTTGTGTATTTCCACTATTGCATCATGTATCTTCCATTGCAATCAGGAATACAAATCTACATTTCTAGAATGAGCTTTTTGGAATGCAATAATGAGTGCAGGATGCAATACCCAAGACTAGTCTCATCTTTGACCTTCTGGTCAGGCCTACTGTGAACTCAAGAAGCCCAATGAGGCATTGGATGTTTTTACTTCATGAAGAGAGATTATAATATGTGTGGGTGAGAATAGCAACTGGGAAAATGCGTGGAGAATAGAGCTGAGCCTGGAGGTATAAAGAAGCCCAAATGTAAAACGTGGCAATTTGTTGGGTTAGAAATGGGCTTTAAGATTCAAAGCGGTGTAAGGAATAGATAAGGCAGGGCTATGGCTACGGTGGATAATTTGCAGAGAGCAAAGAATAGAAGAAGATGGCACAAACAATGGCAATGCCCGTGGCACCTTCGCTAGCTATCATCTCCAATTCTCGCCTCTCCAACGCACTCTCCGTTCCCGTTCTGCACAAACCAAATGTAACGAAGCATAATTAGGGTTTCACGTTTCGCACAGTAAGACATGAATTGGGAGGTGTATGATTGATTGCTATGCGTGCAGGTTCAAGGGCTAAGCATCAAGTGCGTTCGTGTTGGCGGTGTGGAGATTCCGAACAACAAGCGAATCGAGTACTCGCTGCAGTACATTCATGGAGTTGGAAGGACCAGAGCGAAACAGATTCTCTGTGATATCCAAATGGATAACAAAATCACGAAGGAACTCACTGAGGAGGAGCTAATCACACTCAGGGACGAGGTCTCCAAATACATGATTGAAGGCGACCTGGTAAAATTATAGTTTTAACCTTTTTTGTTTTTCTTTTCTGTGAGTTTAATTGTAACTTGCTGTGAAATTGAAATTGAATCTCGTTGGGGGCTTCAGAGACGGTTCAATGCGGTTAATATAAAGAGACTGAAGGATATTCAGTGCTACAGAGGAATAAGGCATATTCAGGGGCTTCCTTGCAGAGGCCAGCGAACCAAGAATAATTGCAGGACCTTGAAGGGTAAGAAGGTTGCCATTGCCGGTAAAAAGAAAAAGTAGACGGCTCCTATTTTTTGTGATGTTGTTTTCTAATTGTCAATGTTGTAAGGAAAAGAATAATAATGTTTTCTATATAATTCAATTGTTTTTGTTAAAGTGTTACTCGGAAATACATGACATCCTATGAAAGTATGAATCACTCACACTGCTTGGTCGTGTTGAAAATTTAGTTCTGAGACAGACTTAGATAATGTCGCATGATCTTCTTGAGAACTATTATGTCTGAAATATTATTAATTTCACATTTACTCTAGGAGGTGTTGCGTTTAATGGATTACTTAGTTCCTAGCTTTTTAATTGGTTATGCAGTATGTGTTGTTCAAATGAAATACTTGGTATGCGTAGTTGTAGGATATTTTTTGGGGATTATTGATTTGGTAGATTGATATAAAATGCTTGGGTCCAGTGTCTATTTTACTACATTGTCCCTGGCTTTTATTTGGTTATGAATTATGTGTTGTTTAAATGTAAATAATTTGTATGCTTCATTGTAGGATTAATTTTGGTGTGGTAGATAGACTAATATAAACTATAAAATGTTTGATTCTAGTCTCGTGAAGTTTGGCAAATTTCATCAAATGTTTCAGTCTTTTACTCATACATTAGAAGAATTATGTTTGTAATGTTTTTTTTCCCTTTACTACCCATGGGAAAGTTATAAGTTGCTAACTCTATTTTAAGTGAATTCGCTCTAATTGCTGCCTTTCTTGTTTGTTCACTTCTATTTTTCTTAGATTTTCAACAGTCCTGCATAGATGTCCTTTATCAGTGCAGTTTTTATTTTATACCTCTTGGCATCATTGCATATGTGTTGTTCAATTGTTTTCATGTTGAACATCCAAATAACATAAAAAAAGGTGCTGTTAAATTATTAATCAATCATATGTCTATTGATCTCATGTTTCACTTCAACAAAACTGAGTTTTCAGACAAAACTTTTGGGGGTAATCAACATTTCATCAAAATAATTTAGTCTCCAAATTGCGTTTGAAGCTCGTCAAACCAAAAGCCAAACTTTTCTTTGGTCTCTTTAGAGTAAAGTAAATACAAGTTCATCTTAGAGTAAATTACATTGGCACTCTTTGAATTTTTTTTATGGCACAAGATATGCCCTCCTTGTTCTATCCTTACAGCAGTTTTCTTATTTCTTTTTGAAAAACATTACAATGACACTCCTTACTTTACACTAATATCTTCTGATTGTTTAACAAATATGGTGCACCTTTACATTGGAGGTTATTGTAAATGTTAAAAAAGCAAGAGATTGTGTGCAATTTGAAATTTTTTTAAGGGGTGTAAGTGTAATTTGCTTTTTATTTTAATGCTATGGACTGAGATTTCATTTCCTTGATAAATTTTGCACACTAAAAAAAGTATTGGATAATTGTTATTTCCTAATATTATAGAGAACAAATTCATTAATAATAGTTTTTCTTCTAAAAGGAAAAGTTCAAATATTTTTTAACTAATATTATCTCCCCCACTAATATACCACAACAAAATGTTGTATATTAAACTATAAAACGAACAAGAGATGAAAATAGAGCTACTCTACAAAGACAAAAATGTAATTTTTTTATCCGTATATACAAAGATAAATATATAAAGGTATAAAATGATTACACATAAAAAAAAATATTAATGTTTATTAAGTTATGTTGTATTGAGTTTATAAGAAAAGACGGAATTATTAAGTATTATGACAATTATTATAGTAAAATTAATATAATGGTATTTTCTTGTTTTTTCCACATAAAAGAAAAAGTTAATATAATAGTATAAAAATTGATAAAACTATAAAACAATGGTACAGTCACTATAATAATTGGATCAATTTGGTATTGATTACATGTTTTGTGAGCAGGCATTTTGAGCGTCATTTTAAAATCGAACAGGTTTTATTTGATCTGAGCAGTTCAATCTAGAACCAAACCTTTGATTGGCCCAGTATAAAGTGCCGCAACGGCAATAGTTTTGTTGAATCCAAAGAATTTCTCTTTTGAAACGGCATAAGTTGAAATTTGGTAATGAAGACATCACCAACAGGGTGACAGATTTTTTAGAAGAGAGTAAAATTTTCAGTGACCAATCGAGAAATTTCATTGCAATCATACACTATGTGCATCAATAAAAAAATAATGCTATTTTACTGCCTTTTAATATATATTAGAGTGAACTATACTCTTCTATTTTAAGGGTTGCAACTTGCAAGTTCTCCTCTGCACTTATGTTAAAATATACAATATAGTTAATTTAACTTAAATCGTTTAAGTAACTTACACTCTTTGGAATATGCGAGTATTACATTTCACTTCATTTTTATGTTAAACTATATAATAAATTACACTCCTCTTTTTTTAAAAAAAAAATGAATTACACTCTCTTCTTTAAGAGATGAAAATATTAAACTTTTTTCTCCATTGACGTTAAAATATATAATCTATTCCATTTAGTTTAATAACATAATAATAGAATATTCTTTAAAATATTTTACAATATTTTTTCAGTTAAAATTTTCATTTATCAAATTATTCTATAGGCACTTGATAAAGTTTTTTAAAATTTATAGTTAAATTTAAAATAAATAAAGTAAATTATATTTACACCTCACGTGTTTTGCTCAAATTTCACCTGATACTCATTTCTTTTTGTACATTACTTTTACCCCCTTTATTAACTTAGTTAACTAATGTGTATTAAAAAATGTGAGCAGACAAAATTATCCTTACATTATAATTATAAAACTCAAATTATCTCATTCCAATTAGTTTCAGAATTTAGGATTCACTTTTCATTTTTCTTCATTATTCATGAGTACAATTCATCTTCCTTTTGTTGGTGAGTTCTTCTTCAGCGTTCAGCGGGTGCGAGTTCCTCTTTCTCTCACGACGTTAACGTTCCATTCATCTTCACCGTTCGCGAGTTCTTCACATATCCTCTCCTAGTTCGCGAATTCTTCATTGTTTCTCTTCCAGTTCGCGAGTTCTCCACTATTCCTTTTCTAGTTCGAGACGTTCATGAGCGCCTCCATTTGTCTTCCTCTTCGACTTTCACGAGCGCTCTATTTATTGTTGTCTATTTCTGAATGGGGTTTTAATGGGGGACTAATTTGGGACTACTTATGATTTTTAAAATCATTTGTTTATTATTGTTGATTAAAATAGTGTTGATATTTGGGATCCCAGGAAACACAATGGATGAACTGAAAATCATTTGTTTATTATTGTTGATTAGAATAGTATTGATGGTTGGGACCACAGGAACACAATGGATAAATTGGAATACATGGGTTATAAACCATGCAACATGGATATTTTGATCCACTTTTGTGAACAACATTACTAATGATATAGACTTACCACCATGTTACCCTTTTATTTTGTGGTTTTGTTCTATTGCTAGAGGTAAAATTATTTCCCTTAAGACTGATCATGATGTGCTGAAAATGTTTGCTGAGAATCAAAATTCAATTCATATGTATGTTACGAGAACAAAGAATAAGAGGAAGGGTGTTAACATTGCATACCAATAAGGTGATTTCACATCCAACAAAAAGTTAAGTTTACGTCCAATCAGGAAAAACAAAAAATAAGGAAGAGCCTTAAAATATTTTCAGGTTGAAAGGAAGAAGATGATGATATTTTAGACATAAAATTTATTAAAAGTCATGTGACCAACATGTATCTAATTTCTGTTAAATTATTAAACGGTGTTTAGGACGGAGGGTTCTGGTGTAATATGAGTTAAACTATTAAGGAATTTTTTGTAGGGTGTAAAAAGGGAGGGGTTTCTGGTGAAATTTAAGCAAAACACAAAAGGTATGAGTGTAATTTACTCAAATAAATAAATATCATTGAAAAATAATTCATAATATAAATTATGAGATAATATATATATATATATATACATACACACACATATACATATATTAATAATAACCGAGTTAAATACATGACTTAAAAAGAGAATTATGAAAAATTTAGGGATCAAATGCAATAAAATTATTTTTGAAGGACTAAAATTAATATGGGTCAATAATTGAAGAATCAAAATCATATTTATTCCTAATTTTTCTTTCTAATAATTATTTTTACTATAACTACATTGATGTCGTGTCAAAGACTCAAGACTTTCAAAGTGACTTTCGACAGAAGAATTCAGACTATTTAGGAAGAATCGTAGCAATTCCCCAATCCTAACAAAATAGTTCCTCTAGAATCTAATGAACAACAACAATTACTTAGGATCAGTTTGCGAATTTGTGGCACCGTAGTAGAATCATTACCAATGGCACACTGTGCGCCTAAGTGCGAAAAGACAGTGCAAGCTTTGTTATGCCGAAACCTAAATGTTAAGTCAACAACACTTCCAAATGCCACTTCTTTCCGTCACATCCGTCTTCAGGACGATCTAGGCACAAAGTTTCACTTATTAGTTAGGAGAAGATTTTGCCCCTAGTGTATCTCGAAAGAAAAATAGAACTCATTCCAGAGAGCTTGGTGGTCGTCTCTTTGTTTTCAAAAAGTATGTCTGTTTTCATTACTAGGCCAGGATTTGTGCTCATTCCCAAACACATCGCACCATTCGCACGAACTCATTTATATGTTGTCATTATATTTTGCACCAAAATTTATGGTTTTTTTTTGTTAATTGGAATTGTCATTGTTAAAACAAACTGTCTAGTCGCAAGGATCTGACAACTCACTTTCATTTCATTGTTCTCAACCACTCTAAGGACCACAAACAAGTTGCCTTGAAAAGGGTTAAAATCTAGTAATAGTATCAATCTAGTGATGCGGTATGTATCACAATGATATTGATTTGATCCCTTTCATGTCCCAATAGCTTAAAATCAAGCACAATCACATATCGAATAAATACATTAGACCCAGCAACATGTGGGAACAAACCAAACGTCCCACGAAAGGGCCTGGACAATGTGTCAATTATGATTTAGGTTGACATAAAATCACAACTATTTATGTGCCAAAGTGGGTTTCCTTTGTACTCATATTGAGAGACCTGACTAATGACATTCCTTGTCTACTTTTAAGTGCATATATAATTATTTTTATGGTGTACATTTTAATTAGGGGGCCTCTTCCTTGGTTTGATAATGATCACCACAAAAGGGACCTCAACTAATGCAAAACAAATCAGTACTTCATTTAGATCAATAATCCCCGACCCCCCAATACAAAAAAAAAAAAAAAAAAAAAAAATCAAAACAAAGGGGAAAAGATCGAGTAGAGATTTCCTGGCATTGGGGCATTCATTTAGTTTTGAGGTGATTTGACAAATTTCTACCAATTCGTTTTAAACGAAAGAGAGCCCCTACATTAATATGGGATCTCCAAAGGGTTAAGGGAGTGATCACCAATCCATGATCAGAGGCAGAAATTATATTCAAGACCGGACAGGCTTTGACCACAACGCCTTAGTTTTAATCCATAAATTTCTTTAGATGCATATTTTCTCACATTTTGCACAATTTCAGTTTCACCTCCGGCAAGATGTAAAAATAAAATAAAAATTGTTTGATTCCGTTTTCACTATTTCATCTTAAAAACTGTTTTCTAAAATAATTCTACACTTTTTCAGCAATCAATTTTTTCATTCAAAATTTATTAAGTTTTGAAAATCATTTCCAAAACAAGTGTTTTCTCAACCTCCTATTCTGTTTTCTTTAAGCGCTTACGGACAAACTTAAAAACAAAAATATACTTAATTAAGGAACAAACACTTTCAACTGTTTTTAGAGAGAACAAGCAAATCTTAAAAAACATATACCTATTTCTTTTAAAAACAATAAGCAAGCAAGCCGAATTTTCTATGATTTGATCGATATGTGGGAATTTCCTAAATCTCATGATGTATATAACACTTCTCAAATAGGAGTTATAAGAAAATAAATAATAGATTCTTATTATGTGGGTTTTATGAGCTTTGCCTATGAAAAGATCCTACTTGATTAGCATCCATGTGGTCGGGCACTAAGAACATTACAGAAAATCTTTAAAAAGGAGTTCCACTTCACCTACAACGACAAATGGCAGGACCAATCCCGTTTATTGAACATTATCTATGTATATTATGTCCTACTAGCCTTAACTTTCACGCGATTTAAACCAGAAAAAATGCACCATCCAATTGCTGTCACTAACCCCTCTTATTCCATGTTGTCTTGTATTGCTTACCACCTATAGTAGCCACCACTACATACATTGAACGATTCCTTATATAATTAACTGGGGTCTTGGAATTTAAGTCAGCATTGATTAAAAATCCCAATCGAAGTCAACATATACCTATATTTTTTTAGAGCCTATATATACAAGTCGTCACATTGACATCAGCCAAAGACTGACATTATCACTGGATTGAAGCTTTGATTATCTGTTCCTTGTTAATGTTCAAATGGAGAATTAAGGTAATAGGTAGAGGGAGAGTTTTATCGTCAATAATAATATTTTTTTATATCTCGAATAAGATTGTTTCTGGAAAGGATACATGTAGTTAAAAAAAAAAAAAAAATGAATTTTTTTATAAGGTGGCATTATAAGAGGGGTATAGGAGTCTTGGCAGGCCCCTTCAACAAAAAGAGAGAAACAAATAAAAAATATAGCTAGCTAGGAAGAAGGTGGTGTATGATTATGACATGTTTCAGAAAAGTGCATGGGTCCGAGAGTTTGGCAACTGTTTTGCCTAAATTTCTGAATATTCTAGATAATGCCTCTTCCCAAAACCTTAGACAACATTATGAAGACTTTTATTATTTAATTTGTACTTAAAGATGGAAGGGCTCAATTCTACCACATTAGTTTTTAGTGAATCCAATATCAAAATAGAAGAAGATAATTAAATAAAACAACGTGTTGGGGAAGATTGTTCCCTCTATTGGAACCTCATGTTGGGGTTGGAGATTCGTCTTTTAAGATCACTACTCACCTCTTAATTCTTATATCCTTCTAGACAGTAATGTTAGCAGGGAAACCTCAAACCTAAAATAACTTTTTTATATCCATAAACTTTTCAATTAGGTAATGTAACCATTTCAGAGTTACGTTCAAGCAGCGATGGTTGAATACAGAACTTGGTTGCTTTTGTTGCATACATGAGCTAGCAGTTATTATCAGTCATACACTAATTTTTTTACTGCAATTAGGTAGAAGAGAATTCATGTAAATAATTAACTGAACACAAAATGCATATTTTTATCTGCACTTGGACAAAGACATACAAGTATATAACTTGTCAGACTCAGCACGGTTGATCGAAACTCACTTTACCAAAGCGGAGGGGTGCAAGTTCAACTCCCTTACAGAAGTAAGATAAGCACGATAGAGGGGAACCATGAACAAACTATTTAATCAATCCAAGAAAAACACATCTAAAAATATGAATCGAAATAGCAACAAGAAATACTACATCTCAAGAATAATTAATACCTCATCATCATATTTCTGCAGTTTATTAATGAATTCGCAGTGTATTTCAAATAGATCTCGGCAGTATAAACATAACATTTTTATTAGGATGAATCAAGGCTTTGCAGTGTGATGTCAAGAAGTATGAACTTATATCGTATTTCTAAATCTGACTGTAATTGGTTTAAATTTATTTTGGTTTACCTTATAGTGATTCCAAACAGTATTAGCTGGTATAGTTAGGGTTACTTTTGTTGGAATAGTCTTTACAACTAGCTTCTTATATTGAGAATATGTATTTTTTTTATACCGACAGATATTTATCTATTAATGTAATATTATATTGTTAATGTAGATCTATAATATTTATATTAAAATTTAATTTCCATTAAATAATATATTATACCAAATTTTATGATAGACAAACTCGATACTTAGTATATGATATTTTTCTTATTGTGTATATGCATGTTTTTTTAAATATATAATTATATTTAAAAGAAATTTTATTTTACAATTTGATTAAAATTATTTTTAATGTAGTTTGTAAAGTTTATTCTTAAATACAAACTAATTGTTCAAAATCTATTTA
>PYAF01004356.1:2881-17064 GCA_007407185.1 Glycine tomentella | reverse complement strand
ATTCTTTTTTTTGTATTTCACTATGATTTTCACAATAAAAATTTTAGTCTTTTAATTCTTTAATCAAGTCTATATTGGTTCACAAGACCCTTTAAAAAATACTAGAGTATCTCCTTATTTATTTTGATGTTTTAGCTTTTTTTAAACAATTTATGTTTTAGAATTTCAAAGTCTAATTAATTTTTTTCTAAATATATCCTTATTTAATACTTCATCGGTCCCTAAATATAATACATTACTCACTTATTTATGTTTATTAAAAAAATTATTTAATTTAATTATTAGCACTAAGTTTATTTTTAATTTTATTGTTTTAAAAATTATCCTTAAGTGATTAATGCATGGGAAGAGAATAATAGTAATTGAGTTTTAATTTTTAAAACTAAACTCGTTCATTCTTCAATCTCATAAGATAGAAAAAAGTGACAATTCATAATATTTACTTAATAATGCATGGGGAGTATTATTTATGAACTAAATTAATTAAAGGTATTTTTAGTAAAAAAAAATAATTAATGCAACGGAAAAACAAAACATAATCTTATAAAATGGATAAAGAAATTTCATAGTAATATCTTATAACAAGGGGCAAAAGAAGTACTCACTACTAGTCGTACATGTATCAAAGATCAAGGTATTAAATAAGTATATTTTAAAATTATAATATATTTTAAAAATTGAAAAAATATAAAAAGATCCATAAAACAATGAATTACTTAAAACGAGTCTAATTTTTTAAATCCAACACCACAACAAAAATATATATTTCGAATGACATAATACAGTTGGATTTGGGTTGATCATCAAGTGGGTTTGATTTAGACCCGCATACTGCATACACCCCCTAATTGTAATTGAATCTATGTATACATAATTTTTTCAAACGACATGTGTCGTAACATTAGCTACATCTTTATATACAGTAGAATATTGTAGGCAACTCCAAAATATAAAAGGGCTAAGTTTAGAAAGAAGAAAAAAGGCGAAATCAATTATTTATTTATATATGCTATAACATAGTGACACGTTCATGGATTTTTTTTATATATATTTGACGTAAAATCGTGCATTTGAAAGAGATTCATGCATGGATAGTGATGACTAGGTGTATAGGGACCAAAGCCATAGATTATGCTTGTCAGGGTCAGAGGCAGGGGCATACACACCTTCTGTGGCTTGTTTTCAAATTTGAGGGATAATGCATACACGTATGCTGGCTGAAGTGTGGAAACGTACGAGTTTTTAACTTCATTGAGATAAAAGCTTAGGTGTCATTGTCTTCGTCATTTGCAAAGTATTTTCGTCACACTCTAATGTACGTGTTCATACTGGCAGTGGCATGCACACCTCCACATAGTAATAGACGCTTTCCATTAATTGAAGCCGAAACATAAGGCATGCGCAACAAATTAAGATCCACAGATTAGACTATCATCATAAGAAAGTAAGAGACGAAAGATCAATAAATGTGACTTTGCTTTTTAAGCTCTGGTGCAGCCGCAGTAAACTGTTCTAAATATGGCCACTGCCTCAAATATGCTTGACGTATTTATTGAGAATACTCAAAATATAAAATTAAGTCTTGATCTAACCATAGTAACTAACTGTCATCTTTTATAGGTATAGATGAATCCACTAGTCTTGTGTCACTGTTTTTCTTTTTTCCGAACAGCCAAATTCGCGTTTAAGGCAACTTAACCTTAAATCAAATACACCGTTGGTAAATGATTCACATGTGTAAGGAGGATTAAATTATAAAGTTATTTTAGGAGTCACTCCTTTCAATAACTCTTAGTAATTTGTATATATTAAATTTAATTTATTAATCTAACTATAATGATCTTGCACACCAAAATACAAAATAAATCGAACATTAATTATAATCATGTAATCTAATAGCTAGTGAATATTACTTACATTTTCAAAATATATATTATAAATTATATTAAATTTATTTAATGAAGCAAGTTTACTTAAAGATTACTAAGTGAGTAACTTTACCAAAAATTACTACTTCATATCTCCTCTATATATATACATACAAAGAAAGAAAGACAAAATTATACTACTAAACAATTACTAAAAGTGAAAGATTTTTTATCATAACTTTTTTGTCACGTTTAGAAGAATAACAGACAGAATCATTCTCCTATCATAAATACTATCTTTTGAACAAATTAATGCTCACAGCTATCGTTAGGTATTGTGAGGAATGACAGAATGATGCATATCTTTGAATGAACAAAAAGCACTTGGCTTCCGCAGGACATAATGTTGATTCACCTAGCTTACTTTACTTTTAGTAGTACAATAATAGAGGTTAATGTGCAAGTTCCAAAACTTTCAATTTCCAAAGCACCAAAATGAGAGTATCCAATACCAAAGGCAAGAGTAGTGACATGCCCGTATATGGTCGTGAGCCTTTAAGATAAGGATTTTCTAAGAAAAATATTAATCAATATCTTAAAAATATTACTTAAAGAATAATATATATTTTTATTAAAATATGTAAAATTATATTATGTATAATTTTTTTATTTTTATAATAAATATTTCATCATTTTAATTTCTTAATTAATGTCTTAAGCATGTTGTTTAACAAAACCCATATTCTACAGAGTAATTATATACTTTTGAGTACAATTACTGCCCCCTTAATTTTAGCATTTAAACATTTATACTTCCTCTCTCTAAAATTATATATTTTTTGTCTGCCTGAACTGTTATCGTTATTAATGATGTTATTTTTTGAAAATACCCAAACAACCCTTGTCAATTTGAGCACAGAACTCTTGTCTCATATCCCCCCTTCGTGTAACTCCACTCAAGTCCCAATCTTGTGTGCCAGGTTTTGCAAAATCGTTCCCAAACTGTAGTTGCATCCTTCGTGGTCGACGCATGATTGTCCTCAGAATTTGGCTTCTACATCAGCTTTCCCCATATTCATCTCCACCACCCCCACGTTTCTTACGACCAACGAAACAACGTTGTTTTCTCTAGGTTTTGTTCCTCTGGCCATGCTTTCCCTTTCAATTAGAGTCAATTTATGTTAAGAATATGTGTGGCGGTGCATGCGTTTGAGGGAATTGGAATTGTGCCTGCTGTAAACAAAATTTTTGTTGTTTGGGTTCTGTTCTCGCAAAAGTATAGGATAAACAGATTCTGAACAAGGGTGGTTTGAGAGTAGAAAAATTTAAAAGCATTATCGTTGGCTAAAGTTCAAATTCCTTAAGTGATGATGAGATGAACATTGACGTAGATGGGGATGATGGGGGTTGTTGAACATAATTCAAGGCCAAAAAGGTGGGCGACTTCAATGTGAAAATTCAACTCTACTTTGACAAGACGATGTTAATTTTTCCTATTCTTTTAAAGGTTTTGCATCTGGAGGAGTTTAAATCTTTGCCACAACCACCTATGCCAAGTGCAAAGCTTCATTTCTATCTAAATTTTGTGCATTGCCAAATTATTGATTCTTAGTAGTTGTGATTTTCTTGTCTCTGCAAAAATAAAAAACAAAAAAAAAAAAGTTCAACGTGTTATGTTAATGTCGGTTTGCAAGGAAGAGGATAGGAGTATTTTTAGAGAAAATAAATCCTTAAAAAGTCACGTGCAAGTCACATGCTTAATTCCTGTTAGCTTTTTGACAGTGTTTGTGGAATAGGGGGAGTCAGCGTAGTAAATGGCAAAAAATCAGGGGAGTTTAGTGTAAAGTGAAAAGAATGAGGGATATTATGTGCAGTAAGTTACACATACAGGAAATTAGTGTAATTTATTTTATATTTTTTTATAATAATTTTATTATTTGTTAATATTTTACAAAAAAGTATTAAATTAAAATATAATATATTTATAATTTTAAAAATATATAATAATTTCATTCAATATGTTAGAAAACTAATTATAAAAGAAAATAATATTACTTTTTTCTATTATGTCCCCATTTTTTATTATGAATATCACTCTTTTTTAACTCTTGGTCCGTATAGTATATTTAAATTGTTTGAACATTTAGATCAAGAACTTAAACTTATATATTGAATATTTGATAATTTATACATTAATTATTTTTAATATTAAAAAATAATTTTAATTTATTTTATATTTTTATTTCTTAATTAATATATTAAGGAAATTTATAAGAATAGAAACGAAACAAACAAACTTAATATATTTAAAGGTTTTGAACATTTAAGATCAACAACTAGCTTAGACCTACTTTGCTAACCACTCTGGGCTTGTAACTAACCAATTTATTATTTTAATAATTTCCCCTCAGTTACAACCTTAGAGCCTGAAAGACCGTATTAGTCCCTTCAATTAAAAAATGGTTTTTTAAGCTAAAGCTTAAGTTTGGAATTGTTTAGAAACATAACTTGTTCGAAACAAGCAAGAATTTTAAGTTTGAAGTAGAGGGCAACAAGTCGAACTAAAAACTTAGTTGTGAGAACTAATAGAATCTCAAACAGGTAAATTTTAAAAAAATTGGAAAACAGAAAACAAAAGAAAGTAAGAAAGAAAAGAAAAATTCAAAAGATAACACTTTTCTATAAAAAGCCCAAGAATTTTGCGTTGACATTAAAGGTGAGTGGGAGTGAAAGAGAAAGGAACTTTGCATCTAGGCTTGAGTTGCTAATCCATCTTTCAATCGAACGTCTATTGTTAAGTCATAAAAACAATGAATAGGGTATCTCAATTATTTTATTAATGCAAACAAATATTAAAATTTGAAATATGTTTTTATTGCATATCAGACAAAAGTAGTTTAATGTCTGTGCGTGCTTATCAGACAATGACCTAACACTGTAACACATATTGAGTCAAAAAAATTTTGATCATGTTAATGCTCTAGTGCTTTGATCATTTCTGCGGCAAATGCTTCAATCTTTTGTTCTTTTATGCTTCAACAGACACATTCACCATCAGACGAAGAAGAAGGTCATTTAGTTACAACAATTATTTTCTGGTCATGAAAGCAAATAATAGCTGCATATTTGAAGTGCTAAAGTTAGAGAAACTAACACGCAAACAACTATTCGAACCATTCGAAATCTTTGTAATTTCATTTTATGTTTAGAATTTCAGTTCTCAAAACACCTTAAACTTCTTGAAAGTATTGACTGTGAATGTAATCTTGTATCTATCTATGAGATGTAAGATATAGTTAGTGTACCCTTACCTTAAACAAATCTATTTGATGACGACAACAGACGCTAGTGACCAAGAAGGTGCCAATGGAAATCCCAAATGTTATTTTGGCAAGAAATTGTGAAAGGAAAAGCACACTTAAAGTGAGGGAGAGATTAGGAGAAAAAAACATGATGAAAAGGACCTTTGGTTAGTAAATATTTAGAGTTAGTGTTAGTCTTATTGTCGTTAACTCCTCAATTACATAATAGATGTCTCACTTAACATCGACCAAGAAGCAAACCCTAATTTTAAAAATCACTCCATTATTGACCTAGCTCGCAAAGTTTGAAAAGGAAGTACACTTAGTACAATTATTAGTCTCACCATTTATTCAAGTTTCACTCTCCTTTATATGCTAATTAAAATTATTAAATATAAAATTAATAGACATTGGACCACAGAGATTTCATACAATTTTTTAAAAACTAGAGAATTTTAATCTAATATTTTAAGATCACTTGTTAATCAATTCAAAATTAGATTAACGAGTACAATATACTAAAGTTATTAAACTCATTAGAATACATAGATTAACAAGTACAATATACTAAAGTTATTAAACTCATTAGAATACATATTTTAGAGTATGCATGTTTGGATATTTTTTCCACCACAATTGTATGTTGCTCACATTTATCGTAATTCCATAATTGATTTTGGCTTACCTTATAGTGATTCCAAACATACTAGTAAAGTTATTAATCTATTTAGATGTGGGTTTGTAACCTTTTCTAATAATTCTGATTACAAGTAAGTTTTACATTAACTTTGGGGATGTGGGATTTAACTTCAATACAGTTGCTAGGGAGCAGGGACAATAATTTTTATAAATACATTCCGTTGAATTGAAAGTTGAAATCAAGTTATGATAATATTACTGGACTTAACTACTAAATTAAACAGCTTAAGGTACCCATCATTGTTAGAGGCCAGTGACTCTTTAATTCTGAACCAAAGCGGATGCTGATGCAGATTAATTTAACAAAGGTACTTCAACCCTCTAAGTAGCAGTGATTAGTTATATTAAAATCTCTTCTTTTGGTAGTAATATAGGTGGAACGCAGAGAGGGTTGAAGTGCACATGGAAAAAGCAACGCTCCTGAGGCAAAAGTGCAAAGGCATGCATTATGCATTTACTAAAATATACGGAGAAACCAATTCCGGGTTTGTAGTTGTACCTGTACGGATATCTACTCGGATCTAAATGTTGTTGCCTAATGCAAGTTTGATGCCATGGACGGTCAATGATGCATATCAATCCAAAACATGCTAGCCATGTTTCGAGGCATTAATGTTTCATATAGACAAATTCACATAGGAAAGAAGTAAGAATTTCATTTGGGATCTACTACTATTCTATTGGCTATTTCCGTAGCATTAAATACAATATATGTAGCTGGAAGGAAGGTTTGTGAATGTGATTTGGAAAGGAAATGACGTGGAAGAGGCCTTCGAATTCATCGTCAGGTTGCCATTCTGGAACTGGAACTTGACACCAGGGAAGAGAAACAAATGGGAAATGGGCCCCACTTACTCTCATTGCCTGTCTCAGCAAACGGACAATAGAATCTCCCAACATGAGAACAAGGTCAAAAGGAGAATCACTGCTTGCTCCAATTATGAGTGTGATAATATTCAGTACAGTAATATATAGAGAATTACTATGCTTCGTTTAATTGGTAAATACTACTATAAGACTTTTATAAGGAATTTCATTGTTTATGCAAGGACATTATTGATGCGTAATATCTAAACATTTTTAGAAGTATTTCTTGAACCGTGAGATTTAATCTGAATCTGATGAGTCTTCTTCCAAACTCAACTTGCTTCAATTTCATATAGAGATTTGAATCGGGCCACAGCTGAGCTACAATACGTTAGAATCCCCAAACCGAGTATTTAATTTTGTATTATTTTCTCTTATGTTAAACGTAATACACGAAATAGTTAGAGGGAATAAAAAAATAAAATAAAATAAAGCAATAATAAGCATAAACTTTATGCCTCTGCCACTGACTTTGACCTCTGCAACGAATTTCAAACTTCTTTCAGACACATCTCTTACACAACTCCCATGGCATGGTTCATTGGCATAAGCATAGCATAATTGTCTCTCGATCCCATCTCAGAATCTATAATAGTTTATTCTTTCGATCAATGAATGTTGGCCACAAGTAGAAATAACCGCGTAATTATTTTGTCAAACAATAATGCTTTTCGTGACAAATAATGTCCCGTGAAAAGTGTTACAAAAATACTTCTTCTAGTTCTAGGTCTCATATACAAGATTCTTTTACGTTTTAACCACTTTGCAAAATACAAAATTCAAAAATTATTAATACTTAATAGTATTAAATTTATTCATGCTTTATATGTTTTTTTAAAATTATTACAAAAATTTTTAACCTCTCTACTTAATATATCCACAGAAAATTATTTCCACAAAATAAAACCATACAATAGACAATTTAGAGAAAATATTGAATGTATAAGACAAATTTCGTTAAAAGTTCCTATAAAAAACAAAAAAATGATAGTACTTTTTTAACCAAGATACTAGTTAACAAATCAAAAATAAAATTCTTATATTGAAATATTATTAATATATCTCACAATAATTTTCAATTTATCTCCATAATTCCCACAAAATTTCCGTTATTAATTTCTTACTGGTTAGCAAATACCATTGAGTGAGAGAAAAGTGTTTTAGAAGATTTTTTTAAATAATGTTTTATGTTTTTGCGGGCTTTTTATTAAAACCATCACACCTGACAATATGCTATTTTTTTTTTTTTTTATCTTTCTAGAACAACAAAAACGTAAGTTGTGGAATCGGGGGTCAACATCGAAAATTTTACAAATTAAAAGAAAAATATTACAAAAACTAGAAACAGTGAAAAGTGAGAAAGTAAACAAAATGAAAGGAAAAAACAAGAAACGCTTGCGAATCTTTCTCGTGCTTTCTCTGCTTTTCATACCTCCCCGCCCAATGCCTTCACTTTCACTGCAAAAGTTAAGCCAGCGACCTCTTCAATTTTAATGTTCCTCAGTACCGTATAGTGCAGTCTCACATTAAAACTAATTTATTTATATTGAAAAAGTAGACGACTTAGGTTGTGTGGGAGAAATCCCAATGCCCCATTTGGCCCTCCATTTCACAACCTTGTCTCCAAAATATCTCAAAATTAAACAAGCAATTCCCAACTGCCCGAGGAAAAAAGAGAAATTTACCATCTATCCTTTCTAAATGAACTGTACACTTTCTTTTATTAAAAAAAAAAATTATCCACGCATTTTGAATCCAATCTCTGAGAAACATTTTCTTGTCTCCTCTATCTATCATTTTTCACATCATATATTCATATCCTATTTGTGACCACAAAAAAGAATCCACAAACCCCAAACCCTTTCACAGGAAAAAAAACAATAGAAAAAAGACAGATCATTTCTATCATCCTCCATGTACAAAGATCTCCCTGCCTTCATTATATCATGGCTGTGTACATTCAAAATTCAGCCACGAAACAACCTGCATTCAGGTGAGCTCCCTTGGTCATAGCCACAGAAACAGTGGCCCGTGAATCAAACCGTCAACCACAAGCTCCCCAACTCCAAACAATGGATTCTTCTTTCAGCTATTTTCTGGATATTCAGATCAAAACCCTCTTCCTTCATGTAAATGTTTGAACCTTTTTTTACTTACTATTACCAGTCTTCAATGAATATTCTACCCACAAAATCCCGGAACCTTTTTGAGTAAAGCTTTGGATCAACAGCTGAGATTGATGAAGGGTCAACCTGTAAAGACTTGTAAGCATGCTCCAGTTTCTTGCTGATATCGTAATCTTGCAAAATGTCAATAATCCCACAATATAAAACAATATCGTAGGTTTCCCCACTGCAACAAGGGGTGTATTGATCAAAATCACTCCTCCGAGCCATGCGCTCTGCTCTCGCAGGCATATTGGCTCCTAACCTAATCAATGATTTCCTGAAACATGAAGAAATATGTATAAGATGGAGAAGAAATTCTGAATCGACAAAAATGCAGAGATAGTATGAAAAACATCCAAGTTGAAAAACCATGATGGACCAGAGGAAATAAAAACCAGGCTAATATTAAATTAAGAACACTAAATTCTTTTAAAAGAGATTAGGACCACAATCTGCATGTGGGATGTGTTCCCCACAAACAACTGCTGCTACAATATTCCCAACTAGTCTCAGATAATTCAAACTACTTGCAAAGTTACAATTATTATCATGGATGTCGTCAATTCAGCTGGTCTACAATCTTTTAGGCTTTTAAGAGACAATGGTTCTTATCTATCTTTTTCATTCGGGTGACAATGTGTACAAAATACAAGCACTCGTAGTCTTAGATTCTTTATGGAGAACTAAAACGGATTTCAAGGAATACCTTGTACCTTACCACTTAGACAGCCTAACAAAGACTATGGATGCAGGAGTTAGCACAAAGCCCAATTATTCCATTAACTTGAAAATAAAGAAAAATATTGATAAGTAACTGAACTTTTTCCACATACCGGCCAGATTTAACTCGATCTCTATCCTGCAACTCTGCTTCAAGGAAGCAATAACCACGCATGAACTTTTCACTCTGATAAGAATCCCACTTTCCTAAGAGAGGCAACAACAAAATTACTTATACAATGTTACTGTCATATAAACATGATGTACTATTAGCACTGAAGTGAAATATGGATCAATACCTGTGCGCAAAAGAAACGGTGACAATCCCATTTTTTCATATGTATTATCATCACGAAAATGAAGGCCAACTAAAAGACTGTAATCCATAATTCCCTCAGCTTCCAAGAATTGACAATCCCTCTCAATTTGTCTGCACAAAATAACAAGAGAAGATTAAAATCAACAGATATGCATGCATTTCATTGCTAAGCAGCAGCCATGAAATTATTAAAGTTAATAAGTAGGACACACTAAACACCATACTTGATGAAATCCTGGAACCAATTATTTTGTAGACGAAACACAAAGTTGAGATCCAGGTCCTTGAGGGTGGTACTTTCATCAATCTCCTTGGTCTTATCTGTTGTACGGCCATGTGAAGATCCCTTCAAGTCAAATCGTCTATGGATTGGATATTCCGAGCAGAAAAGATTGCCCATCACAATGAAGCGTGTCTGGATTTCAATAAAAATAAATTTTCAGGTACCGAGGCACATAGAGCAATTGCTTAAAACAGCAAATAACTTATGTTTGAAGATATACCTTTTGGCCTCCAATTGGTTTGACACAGTGCACTCCATAGAATTTTGTCACAAGAGAATTATCATATTTAGAAACATGTTGGTAATAGCTTCGAAGCATTCGAAGAAGCACCTGAAAGTCAGTTGCCAAAGTTATCCATCAATAAGGATGTCCACCACCAAGCCAAACTAGTTGAAGAAAACTTGATGGAAGGGAAAAAAAAATAACTGATTGGCATAAATTTCAAAACTATAATAAAAGTGGACCTCTATCCACACAACAAATCCGTCATCTAGGGGTGTGTGATAAAAGGAATTTAACTACCTACTGCATTCGAGCAGAAACTAGGGCTCATTAAAATAAAAAAACATCCATTCATTGAATCATTGTACATGGAAAGAAGTTTTCAAAATTAATGAGAGAATCTATAACAGTAACCCATGTATCTAACCTTGACTTCGGATTTCTTCACCGTCTTAATCATAAATCTGTCGTCCTGGGTCAAGTAGAAGAAGCTTCCACTTTTCCCCGGAGAGGAAAGCTCCCTGAGGACATCATTCCCACATATAGCTAACATGTAATCCGCAGGATCCACCTGAAATAGCTTCCTCAATTGTCTGCAAATAGAAAAACAGAATCCAGTCAACAACAAAGCAGAAAAAGCTGCAATGAAACTCAAACAGACTAAGCAGTATTCACCAAAGAGTGAACATGCAATTATCAGTGGAGTATCAGGGTTAAAAATATTCACTCAATGTAGTAACAATTGGGAGTATAGGGTAAACTAAAAAAAAAAAAAAAAAAACACAGAAGGAAAAGGCTATACCTAAAAACCATAGGGCAGTAGTCCTTCCAGCGGAACTCCACTGATTGATGCGGCGGCGTAACCTTAGATCCTTCAGCGGGAAACCTTGTCCAGAAATTCTCCTTCGGATCAAAATCACTCGGTTTAAGCTCTCGCGAAATGGAAGCTTCCTTCCCAACAGAGTACCTAAACACAACACAAACCAAAATTCCTGAATCCAAAAACAGTAAAGCACAACTAATTAACACAATCAAACCCAGAAGAATTAAATTTAAACCTACCTTATACCCAATTGAAGATTAAGCATGAGATCATAATTCTTATGCCCCTTGGATATAGTCTGACCCAGTCTCTTCACCTCACCGGAAAAATAAGGGTTCCGGCGAAACGGCTTAACATCTCCCCGATCTGAACAGGTTCCACTCGAATCCCGATGCAACAACGACACATCATCGATTATATCACAGGTTATATCCCCGGCTTCACCCTCCGATTCCCAGATACAAATCCTGGGAAAACCCTTAACACCGCTCCCTCTAGCACTGTCAACGGAAGAACGCTTCCTCATTGTGACGGTGAGATTATCACCGCTCCCGGGGTAAAAAGTTCCGTTAAGCTGGTTCATCTTAAGGTCCTTGTTCCAGCACGCAACATAGCAGCTCCCATCGGGCCAGGTGAAAACCCCTTGACCCTTGGGAACGCCGTTCTCCCATTGGCCATCGTAACGGTTCCCGTTGGCCCAAATGAGCGTCCCACGGCCGCAAATGACGCCGTTCTTCCACTCCCCGTAATACTCGTTCCCGTTCTTCCAAACGTAGCGGCCCTCCCCATCCTGCACGTTCCGCTTCCACGACCCCTCGTACAAGTCCCCGTTCGCGTAACGCTTCTGGCCGTAGCCGTGCTTCCTGGCGGAGCTCCACGACCCGCGGTAGGTGTCCCCGTCGGAACCGGTGAACGTTCCAAAGCCGTCCATGCGACCCGATTTAAATTCTCCCTCGTAGGTGGCGCCCGAAGGCCACGAGAATTTGCCTTTTCCACAGGCCTTCCCTTTCTTCCACTCTCCCTCGTACATACACCCGTCACTCCACAGGTACTTCCCCGATCCGCTAGGCGCGTTCCCCGAGAAGCTTCCCATGTAGACGTCACCGTTCGACAAGCGCTTCTCCACGCTATCTGCTTCTTCTACGCTGGGGATAACTCTGCGGCTCCCGGCTTGTGACCGGCTCCAACCGGTTGCCTTGTAGGTGTCTCTCTCTGTGTCGTGGTCACGTAGTAGGAGTGCTTGCCGCATTTTCTGGTGGTGTGGAAGGAGTTTCGTTCTTGTTGCGTAATCATTAACGCATTTCCGGCGCTCGCTCAGGTGCCCAGTAGTAGTACTACTACTATTGAGAGGTGAATGAATACTGAAGGGTTCCTTTGTTCTCTCTCTCTCTCTCTCTATAGTATTTTATTTTTATGGGTGGCGTTGGGGTTGGGGTGGACGCATATCAACACCTCAAAATGGATAGAGATTAGAGAGAGAAACTGACCCTGCTTGCCTGCTGTGTGCATCACTCCTCCTTTTATTTATTTATTAGAAAAGTTTAAATAACATACTCTTTAATATATTTTATTATTGATTATAGTTTATGAGAAGATGTTTAATAAGATCTAAGACTCATAATTTTTTAAAATTTATAGTAAATTTTAATTAATAAAAAAATGTGTTTATTAATAACCTTTCTTTTATTATTAGTAATGAAAATGATTAGAAAGAAAAGAGAGTAATTAATTAGGCGGCTTTGCCTAAGTGTTGAGTAGTAAATAAAGTAAAATAAAAAGGAGGATACCAGCCAGCTCAGCTTTGGATTGTAAATTCAGATTCAGCCCAACAACAGCGTGTCTGTGGTTTCTCCGTTGGTTTCATCGTGACGTAACGGAATCGCCTAGGACTCTAATTAATCATCTAATAATCTAATCTCCTTTTGTCCAGGAGAGAGAGAGCATGTCATTTCGACCACCGACCTTTTCATGTCCCGCGTCTTTCTCTTAATAATTACAATTCTGCCTTTTCGTTTTTTTTTTTATATACTAGTTACTGGACCCATGCGCATACATACGGATCGATTCCTTTGTTTCACACGGATCGATTTCTTTCTTTCACCATGTTATGCTAGATTTATATAAAATATTTTTAATGTTTAATGATTAACATGAATTATTCCAAAACTTTTTAGTAATATTGATCCATATAAATTATTTACTACTTGTATAGTTTGATGCTGCATTGAATTTATGCATTGTCTCGTTTACGAAATATACATAAAGGTAACGTTACAAAATGGGTAGAACCAACCAATCGGAATTATCATAATGAAATATAGGACTTATACTTAAATTTTTTACTCCAAATTAAATATAGATTTTTTAACCTAATTTAATCATAATTTGTAAATAACATAAACTATCCTTAAGTGAAATGAGATATAATAAAGAGAGTAAAAATATGAAAAATAAGTATTATCAAAATTTAAGATAAACTTATTTTCCTCACTACATTTTGTTAGTAAATATTGCTTTCGCTGAAAAATACATCTCAATAGAAAGACAAAAAGAAAAATCATTTTTTCTGCTGTAGAAAAGAGAAGCTAGAGGTTGATATCATCATAAGCAATGCTCACTTTCACTGACATCATGTTATATGTTGTGGAGTGCATTCCATGTAATGTAACATTATCATTGATGCATTATCAATGTGGATTTGTTTGCCCACACTATATATTATTTTATTCTAATTTTAATTATGTTTATTAATATTTAATTTTATAATATATCTCCATGCGATGCACGAGCTGAAAAGATCGTATGAGACTGATTTACAATAAGGTACACACTGTATAGAGAATGAGAAGGAATTAATTGTGTGTATGGTGTGCAATAATGCAACATCAAACTAGAAGGGTATAACCGTAAT
>PYAF01004354.1:21621-46568 GCA_007407185.1 Glycine tomentella | reverse complement strand
ATAGGAAGAACCGAATCATATGTAGTAAGAAATCTTGTTGTTATAATGTTCTTTGTTATGATTTTCTTTGTGATGATGAAATCTTGATGTTTTGTGGCATAATTGTATGACATGAGTTATGTAGCTTTGCATGTCATTGAGCATGTCATGTGCATTAAGAAAGATAAAAAGATAAGACCTGAAGGGTGATACGGTTAAGCTGAGCACGACCCTAAGGGAAAGACTAAAGAAAGATAATACCTGAAGGGTGATACAATTAAGCTGAGCACGACCCTGATGGTACCCAACGGGTGATACGGTTAAGCAGAGCACGACCTTGCGGGAAAGACATATTGACCCAAGGGTGATACAGTTAAGCTGAACACGACCCTGCGGGAGCAACCTAAGTCTAGTAATGAGCTCATTGTCTAGTTTAGGGTATTAAAGAGTAAAATAATAAAGGTAAGCTATAGATTGACATAATTGAAAATGATGCTTGCATTAATGATGAAGAATGAGATTATTTTTAAGTATTTGTGAATAAAATGAATCTACTTCGGGTTATATGTTTATGAAATTAAAAATCAACTATAATTGTTCACATGTTTTCTTAATAAACCGAAGTAGCTGGAATGATGACGATGACACTATATGATAAGCAAATTTTCACCTACTGGGAATTCTTTGGAATTCTCACTGTTTTAGTATGTTCCCGTGTCATTCCAGACAGGTAAACTGAAAGGAGGAGCTACAGAGTGAGGACAAGTTGGAAAATTTCTTTTAATGTTGTGGACTTGTAGCATTTTGTTATATGCTTTGTAATATATAGACATTACTACTATTGTAGGGAATATTATTTACAAGTTATTACTAAGTTGTAATTTATTAAAGAGACCAAAAAGTCTCTACAAGCTCAATATAAGCGTAATTTTCTAATATTGAGATAAGTTTTTCTTAACCAATTTTGGTTAAAAATTTTACGTTAGAAAAGTTAACATCTTCTAGTTACGTATTATGACCTAGGCATAATATAGTAATTGGAAGGATGTTACAAGCTATAGAAGGTAACCGATGAGATTTTCCAACATAAGAGTTACAAAAGTTAGGAACATTTTTATTGATTGGTGAAATATTACAATGATTGAATATGAGTTTAAGTACATATGAATTCGGATGACCTAGCCTAGTATGCCATATACAGCTAGTACTAGGAACAATCGAAGAATCACCATCGATGGTGTGTACAAAAGGAGATAATGGGTCCATTTGGATGCAGCCCAAAAGATCTTTTAACATCTTATCTACTAGAAAAAGATCTTTTATATTTTTTAAGAGTGTTTGGTTATTATTTTTTTTTTTACTTTTATAAACATAAAAGATGTCACCAGACCTTTTTTTAAAAGTTGCAAATTGTAACTTATAGAAATTGCTGCTTTTCGGGAATATGTTCCATAAGTTAAGCTTGGACAATAATGTCTTTAAAAAATTTGAAAATGACAAAGCTACTGTAACACCCCGTAGGCCTCCGGTGCGTTATCATTAATAATATCAGATAAGTGCTTAAATCATGATTAAAAACCTCAGCGAAAGCACAAGATCGCTTTTCTTGATTCATTATGTATGGAATAAAACATATAACAAACAACATACATACAAGACACAATTTTTTTCACACCCCTGCTGATCCAGTTTCTCATAACATATACCATAAAGACAGATAACTAAAAGACTTAGGCAGATCATCAAATATACAACATTTATACTCAGGAGGAAAGTCTCATATACATATCATAAATAGTTCTGTACAAACATATACATCACAGTTCACACCACATCATGGTGATACAAAAGAATATCTGCCCTCACCGAGGGTATACAGAACTATACATGTATCAGGTGTACACACACACCATCCCTTATCAAGGGTACAAAATATAATCAAAACAAATCTGAGCCTTCCAGCTCTATCTACTGCTTCTCAGTCAAGCAGGAACGTCTCTACTCGGGCCTCCTGCCCTGAGATTGCTCTCTTCGTCCGGAAGAGTCCCCTGAAACGGTCTAAACCTCAACCAAGGCACCGTTCAACTAGCCTCTCAGGCTCAATACAAACCTAACCTAGGCTCTATCATGGCATAAATCCAACAAGTGACTTATCACAAAAGCCACACATACAAGCCACAGAGCCAAGATTCAAAGTTCTCTAAATCAAAAACTGAAAGTTAATCCTTCATCACTACCTCGCTCTGAGCAAGTTTCTCTACAGGACCCTGGGCTAATTCTAGCCCCAGTTCATATGGGTCACTATTCACAGGGAACCCCAAATTCTAAAATAACCGAAGAAACTCGAGTTCCTTACCTCAGTGGCGACCAGAAAGGCCTCAGGACAGCTTCCTCGTGCTCTGGTGTCTGTTCCAAGCCTTGGGTCTCGGCCACTCTCAAGTTCTCTGAGATTTCCTCTTGAGAAATCAAACTCTCACTCACAAGAGGTTTTAAGAGAAAGGATGAAGGATTGAAGCTTTCTAAGTGTTTCTCTCACAATCAAAGGTCATTGGGAGGTGTTTGGGCTAAGATATAAGGTCCTAGGAAGCTTGGGACCAGCATCAATGGAGGTTTGGGACTGGAGAAGGAAGAAAATTGTTTTCTCCCTCAGTTTTCGCGTTTTAGCCCTTTAATACTGGGCCTGCCCGAGGTCTGGCGCGATCCGCGCCACCTCTGGCGCCAACCGCGCCGCAAAGGCGGTGCTCTGGCGCTAACAACGCCATTCCCGCGACATCGGCGTCAACATCCCGAACCTGTGGCACCATTCGCGCCATACTGGCGCTGACTGCATGAAAAACCCGTGAAAATTGGGTTTCCAAGGCACTTCCACGGCCCTTGGCGCTATCAGCGCCAACCTCTCGGCCCAGTGACGCTACTCACGCCATAACCACGCCTTTAGCGTGAATCTGCCGAACGTATTGCGCTACCCGCGCCACCCCGGCACCCCTAGCGCCACAGCCAATGGGTCTGGCGCTATCAGCGCCACACCTAAAACCAGGTTTTCTGCTGAAGAAACCGGGCACTATGAATGAGGGTCCTTACATTCACCCCTCCTTTTTAAGAATTTTGTTCGCAAAATTCAGAAACATACCTGTTAGCTAACTCGGGATACAGCTGCAACAACTCCTACTCTTGCTCCCAAGTCGCTTCTTCAGGCGTTCGGCCTTCCCATTGTACCTTGACTATGGGAATCGTCTTGATGCGGATCTGCTTCTCCATTCTGTCCAGAATCCTCATGGGTCCTGTAGGACTCGTCAGATTCTCTCTGATCTGGACTACGTCAGGCTCTACCACATGTGAGGGATCAGCTACATACTTCCTTAACTGGGACACGTGGAACACATCATGAAAGCCTGACAACTGGGGAGGCAAAGCTAGCCTATAAGCCACTGGTCCCACCTTCTGAAGCATCTGACATGGACTAATGAACCTAGGACTCAACTTCCTCACATCTAAAGCCCGTCCTACGCCTGTCACTGGTGACAACCTCAGAAACAAATGATCACCCTCCTCAAACTGCAAGGGTCTGTGCTTCTGATCATAATAGCTCCTCTGTCGACTTTGAGCCTTCATCAGCTTGTCTCGAATCATCTTGATCTGCTTAGAAGTCTCTTGAACCATCTCAGGTCCAAGGAGCTGTTTCTCTCCTACCTCTGTCCAACAAACTGGAGTTCTGCACCTTCGGCCATACAGAGCCTCATATGGTGCCATACCCAAGCTGGCATGAAAACTGTTGTTGTATGAGAACTCCACCAGAGGTAGATATCTGTCTCAGCTAGTACCTTGCTCCAAGGCACAAGCTCTCAGCATATCCTCTAGAGTCTGGATGGTCCTCTCCGTCTGACCATCTGTTTGAGGATGGTAGGCTGTGCTAAGTCTCAGCTGGGTCCCAAAAGCATCCTGAAGTGCATCCCAGAACCTCAAGGTGAACTTTGGATCTCTGTCACTGATGATACTGTCAGGGACTCCATGCAATCTCACAATCTCCCTGACATATAGCTGGGCCAACTTCTCTGTAGTATAGTCAGATCTCACAGGTAAGAAATGAGCAGACTTGGTCAGCCTGTCCATAATTACCCAAATGGAATCACATCCACTCTGAGTCCTTGGTAACCCTACCACGAAATCCATGGAAATGCTGTCCCATTTCCACTCAGGGATCTCTAAAGGCTGAAGCAGACCAAACGGTCTTTGATGCTCAATCTTTACCTTCTAACACACTAGACACTTAACCACATACTCGGCTATGTCTTTCTTCATCCTGGCCACCAGAAACTCCTCTTCAGGTCATGATACATCTTGGTGGCTCCCGGATGTATACTGAACTGGCCCTTATGTGCCTCAGACAGGACGACATCTCTCAACTCGCCCTTAGGTACCACAATACGATCTTGGTACATCACCAAGTCGTTTTCCTCCCAGGAAACATCCTGTTGACCAATCATGACCCTCACAGCCTCATCCTACTGTTTAGCTTCTCGGATCCTCCTGATCAGCTCATTATCCACCTTGGTCCTGCTCAACTCAAGGCCTTGAGCACCTTCTGTCACCATCAGGTGCATGTCTCTGAATTGCTCTATCAGCTTGCAATCAGAGATCATCAAGCAGGCGGCCGTCACATTCTTCCTGCTCAAAGCATCAGCAACCATATTGACCTTGCCTGGATGGTATCTCAGCTCAAAATCATAATGCTTCAGGAACTCCATCCAACGCCTCTGTCTCATATTCAACTCTTTCTGATCAAAGAGGTATCTGAGACTCTTGTGGTCATTGAACACTATCAACTTGGCACCATACAAATAGTGCCTCCATATTTTCAGAGCAAACACCACAGCTGCCAACTCCAGGTCATGAGTAGGATAAGACTCTTCATGAGGTTTCAGTTGCCTGGAAGCATAGGCAACCACCTTCTGATCCTGCATCAACACACATCCAAGCCCCCGCTTAGACGCATCACAAAACACCTCAAAAATTCCTTCAGGATTAGGAAGAGTCAACACTGGAGCTGTGGTCAACCGTTCCTTCAGCTCCTGAAAACACTGCTCGCACTCATGGGTCCAGACAACAGGAACCCCCTTCCTTGTGAGTTGAGTCAGAGGTACCACCAACTGGGAAAACCCCTGAATAAACCTCCTGTAGTAGCCTACCAATCCCAGGAAACTCCTGATCTCAGACACGTCCTTGGGCCTCTGCCAGGACATCACTGCCTCTATCTTGTTGGGATCCATTGATACACCAGCTATTGAGATCACATGGCCAAGAAACTTCACCTCTGTCAACCAGAATTCACACTTGGCCAACTTAGCATACAAATGTTTGTCCCTCAAGATCTGAAGAACTGTCCTGAGATGCTCAACATGCTCTGCCTCCGTCTTGGAGTAGATCAGAATGTCATCAATAAACACCACAACAAACTGATCCAAGAAAGGTCTGAATACCCTGTTCATATAATCCATGAACACTGCTGGGGCATTCCTCAGACCAAAAGGAATGACCTAATACTCGAAGTGACCATACCTAGACCGGAAGGCTGTCTTGGGTATGTTTACAGGCTTGATCCGAATCTGATGATATCTGGATCTCAGGTCTATCTTGGAGAACACTCTGGCTCCCTTCAACTGATCCAACAGATCATCAATACGAGACAGAGGATACTTGTTCTTCACAGTAACCTTGTTCAACTACCTGTAATCCACACACAGTCTCATGCTGCCGTCCTTCTTCTTCACAAAGATCACCGGTGCTCCCCAAGGCGAGACACTCGGTCTGATAAAGTGTTTGGACAGTAGGTCCTCCAACTGCACCTTCAGCTCCCTCAACTCCAGAGGAGCCATACAATAAGGTGCCACAGAAATCGGTCCCACACCAGGAACCAGATCAATGGAGAACTCTATCTCCCTCTCTGGTGGTAGCTGAGTGATCTCCTCAGGAAACACATCCATGAACTCGCCCACCACAGGGATCTGAGACAGATCAAAACTTGGCTTATCTTCTATCACACCCAAGAAGATATAGCCCTGAGCTCCCTCTATAATTGCCTTGCGAGCTTGCAAGACTGATAAGAATGAGGCAGAACTCGAACTGGTCCCCTCAGAAGGTATTACAACCCTCTTCTAACAACAGCCTAGCATCACACCATACTTGGTCATCCAGTCCATACCCAAAATCATCTCAAGGGTAGGCATAGCTAGACAGAACAGATCAATAACATAGGCTTTGCCCTCATACAGAAACTGCACGTCCTTGCAGCATGTGCTCACCTGGCATCTTTCTCTAGATGCTGTGATAACCTCCATCGGAGGGGCAAAACTGAGCTTAGGCAATCTAAGCCTATCAACAACCACATCATGTATAAAGGAATGTGTGGCTCCAGAATCAAACAGCACTCTAATATCACAATCATCGATCAGAATTGTACCTCTGATCAAGTCTGGAGCTCTAGCTGCCTCTCTGGCATCCACTGTGTACACCCGTCCTGTTGTGGGTGCCGTCATCTCCAATGGAGCAGCCTATGCCCGTCTCTCTGTCTGAGGGCACTCTCTGGATATGTGGCCTGGCTTGCCACATCTGAAACAGATGATCTTTCCTGTAGAACATGCTCCCAAATGCTCCTTTCCACAGGCTGGACACTTCGGGATAGGTCTTCCCTGAGCTGAACCCCTCTTGAATCTGTCAGAGGGTGCAGAGACTCTCAACATCTTGCCCTTACCCTTCCCGGGTGGGCCAGAACCAATGGGCCTTCTCCCCTCCTGTCTGTCTGAGGGAGCAAGTTGTCTGCCTCTCTGTCTCTGCAGGATACCCTCCACCTGGCAACTTTGTCTCACCAGGGTATCCATATCTTGTGACCCAAGACCAGCCACTAGCACCTAAATGTCATCCTTAAGTCCCCTCAGGAACTTAGCTGCTAGAATCTCAGCTTCAGGCAAAGGTCTCCTGAAGTGTGCATACTGAGCCAGCTCATTAAACTGGGCCAGATACTCGTCCACCGTCATAGTCCCCTGGACGAGACTATCGAACTCTGCCTGCTTATGCTCCCGAGCATCTTTGGGAAAATATCTGTCCAAAAACCAGGCCTCGAACAGCTGCCAGGTAATCACCTCTCCCCGGCCTCTCAGAAGCTGAACTGTGATCTTCCACCACTCATGGGTGTCACCCTGGAGCATATAGGTTGCATACAGCAACCTCTGATGATCGGGGCACTCCATCACCTCAAAAATCTTCTCTAAAGCTTGCAGCCACCTTGCTGCAGCAACTGGATCATAGCCCCCTGAGAACACTGGAGGGTCATGCTTCCTGAAGGTGATCAGCATTTTCCCTCTGGCTGCTACATCACTGTCAGCCTCTATCTGGGACATCTGGTCCCCTCTCTAGTGGCTCCCACCAGGCTGCTGGCGACTACCCTCGCCATCATGAGTAGGAGGTGTGGAGGATGCTCTGTCATTCCTCCTGAGGTTTCTCACCTCCTCTAGCAAATCATGATTAGCCTTCATCAAGGCTTCATTCACCTCTCGGGTGGCAGCCATCTCTCGCTGCATCTCTCCCTGAGTCTGTCTGTTAGCAGCTATCTCCTGCTACATATCTGCCTGAATTTGTTTATTAGCAGCTAACTCTTGCTGCATAGAGGCTAGTGCAGCCGCAACTAGATCAGTCTGGGCACTGGTAGCCCCACTGGTGCTTCTAGGTCTCACCATGGCACTAAACATGTACATCACACAGTGAGTTGATCAGGCCCACAGTTAATGTACCCCCATGCAATGCTCATGTCAAACAACCATAGATAAGCTCCAAATCAAGTTCCATACATAATGTTCTTATCAAGAAACCGCTCTGATACCATTAAATGTAACACCCCGTAGGCCTCCGGTGCGTTATCATTAATAATATCATATAAGCACTTAAATCATGATTAAAAACCTCAGCGGAAGCACAGGATCGCTTTTCTTGATTCATTATGTATGGAATAAAACATATAACAAACAACATACATACAAGACACAATTTTTTTCACACCCCTGCTGATCCAGTTTCTCATAACATATACCATAAAGATAGATAACTAAAAGACTTAGGCAGATTATCAAATATACAACATTTATACTCAGGAGGAAAGTCTCATATACATATCATAAATAGTTCTGTAAAAACATATACATCACAGTTCACACCACATCATGGTGATACAAAAGAATATCTGCCCCCACCGAGGGTATATAGAACTATACATGTATCAGGTGTACACACACACCATCCCTTATCAAGGGTACAAAATCTAATCAAAACAAATCTGAGCCTTCCAGCTCTATCTGCTGCTTCTCAGTCAAGCAGGAACGTCTCTACTCAAGCCTCCTGCCCTGAGATTGCTCTCTTCGTCCGGAAGAGTCACCTGAAATCATAAATCCCCACACGGGGTGAGATACACATCTCAGTAAGCTCAGGGTCCTTGGGAAATCATCCCCACCCTGGCCCACTATCTACAATGCACACATAAGGCAGTTACACACAATCTAGCTAACTGGCCTGGCCCTCTGGCCCTCATAACAACATGGAGCAGCTATTTGCTCTGCACACATGGCAGAGAACCCTCAATGCCTGGCGGAGAACCCTCAACGCATGGACACATGGCAGGGAACCCTCAATGCCTGGCGGAGAACCCTCAACGCCAAGATACACGACAGAGAACCCTCAATGCCTGTATTTATCTATTGGCCAACAGATCTATCACAATCATAACATATATTCATTCAGCACTGACGCACACATATCATTATAAGAAATGTAACAACCAATGCATGCATTATGAATATGACCACCACTCCCCCGGAGTGTGGTATGCAACCAAGTGGGAAATCATTTCCCAGGGACTCAGAACTTACCTGGCAAAGTATCACTCTGCAGTTCTTTTCCTGGTCTGTGGATCCCGCCACCAACAGTCTCAATATCACGCCCTAATCAAGGCATATACTAATACCAAAACCAATCCATAGACATTCAAACACAGAACATATCATATACGGAATTCCTCTATCCTAGGTTCAATCAAGTCAAGCCCTCACTAGGCTTCTCACAGACCATACAAGGTCTACCAAGGCTGAAACCAGCATCTGAGTCATCACAGACTCAATGCACAACACCTACAAGGCATAATCTCTCAGCAGCCTCATAGTTCAATAATCACTAAAACGGTCTAAACCTCAACCAAGGCACCGTTCAACTAGCCTCTCAGGCTCAATACAAACCTAACCTAGGCTCTATCATGGCATAAATCCAACAAGTGACTTATCACAAAAGCCACACATACAAGCCACAAAGCCAAGATTCAAAGTTCTCTAATCAAAAACTGAAAGCTAATCCTTCATCACTACCTCGCTCTGAGCAAGTTTCTCTACAGGACCCTGGGCTAATTCTAGCCCCAGTTCATATGGTCACTATTCACAGGGAACCCCAAATTCTAAAATAACCGAAGAAACTCAAGTTCCTTACCTCAGTGGCGACCAGAAAGGCCTCAGGACAGCTTCCTCGTGCTCTGGTGTCCGTTCCAAGCCTTGGGTCTCGACCACTCTCAAGTTCTCTGAGATTTCCTCTTGAGAAATCAAACTCTCACTCACAAGAGGTTTTAAGAGAAATGATGAAGGATTGAAGCTTTCTAAGTGTTTCTCTCACAATCAAAGGTCATTGGGAGGTGTTTGGGCTAAGATATAAGGTCTTAGGAAGCTTGGGACCAGCATCAATGGAAGTTTGGGGCTGGAGGAGGAAGAAAATTGTTTTCTCCCTCAGTTTTCGCGTTTTAGCCCTTTAATACTGGGCCTACCCGAGGTCTGGGGGGATCCGCGCCACCTTTGGCGCCAACCGCGTCGCAAAGGCTGTGCTCCGGCGCTAACAGCGCCATTCCCGCGCCATCGGCGTCAACTTCCCGAACCTGTGGAGCCATCCGTGCCACACTGGCGCTGACTGCGTGAAAAACCCGTGAGAATTGGGTTTCCAGGGCACTTCCGGCGTGACCTGCGCGGCCCTTGGTGCTATCAACGCCAACCTCTCGGCCCAGTGACGCTACTTGCGCATAACCACGCCTTTAGCGTGAATCTGCCGAACGTATGGCGCTACCTGCGCCACCCTGACGCCCCTAGCGCCATAGCCAATGGGTCAGCGCCAACCCTGGCGCGACCCGCGCCACACCTAAAACCAGGTTTTCTGCTGAAGAAACCGGGCGCCATGAATGAGGGTCCTTACAGCTACCCTCCTCATTTCTGAACCGTTTCTCTCACTTTCTCCTCTCTCATTTTCTCCTCTGAAGGTTCAACGCTTCTTCCTTGAGGTTCTTCGCTTCTTCGTCCAGGTTTTCTGCTTGTTCGTCGAGGATTCTGTATTTCCTTGCTCGAACGTTCTGCGCTTCCTCACTCAAAGGTCTACGTCTTCCTCGCTTGAAGTTATGTGTCTTCCACTCCTCTGTTCCTCAATTCTCTCTTCTGTTTTTTTTTTATTTCTCTTCAGACCATTCTGCTTCATTTCTTCTTCTTTGTTTGTTAACATCAAAGGTTAACAATTTCTTCATCAATTTATTTTTCTTCTCATTTAAATTTTGAATTTTTATGGATTAGGATTATGCTTTTGTTTGTCTCATTAACTATTATGTATTTTGATCACTTGAACATATTTTTGTGGAGATTCAGAGGTGTTCCCTAAATATTCTTGAATGTTTATCATTGTTTCTATTTCTTAAGCTTGTGAAATGTCTCTCAATCAAGTTCCTGTGAAAAGAAAGAAAGCAGAGTGGTGTGATAAAAAGATTGAGATTCTGTTGAGAGTGTTCATAGAAGAGGTGAATGCTAGAAATAAACCTCACAGCCACTTCACTAAGCTTGGTTGGGAAAATATTGTAGAAAAGTTCGATAAGGTAACAAATTTGACATATTAATATAAGCAATTCAGAAATAGGTGGGATTCTTTAAAAAAGGAATGGCAATTATGGGCTAAGCTTATTGGGATGGACTTTGGTCTTGGCTGGGATGGACAAACGAAAACCATTGCTGATAGTGATGTATGGTGGGAAGCCAAAATTCAGGTGTGTACTATTAAACTAATATTCTTGTTGCTTATGCTTGGCTTTCACTTATTGATTAGAAATGTTTGCAGCCCATCTTTACTGTAAACAGTCATGTTAAACTTAAACTGCATGTCACCATGGGTTAGGTTAGGGGTCTAGTCGAATTGATGAGTTATAGCGAGTAGTGACAAAATGAAAATGTCTTAGAGGCTAGTCAATGTGAAAATGATAAATTTTCAATCAAAAAAGCAAGAGAGAAAGAAAATGATAAGATTCAAATTCAATAGAATCAAATGATTGGTCTACTTTTTCCGTAAATGGTGCAACAAGATGGTCATTGTCATTTGTTAAGTCAGGCATTCTACTTATGCTTCCACACTGGTACTACCTCACCTGCCCAATATGCTTATGCGTGGATTTATTAAATATCTTAAAATCCATGCATTTGTTACTTTGTGACTGCATATGTTGTGCCAATGTTCTGGTTGTAATATCGAGAATTTTTTTTATGTTTATGTTTGGTCATTTGGAAAACATCTTATGTAATTTTTTTGATCATGTATGAAGACTTGATAGTTTCATTTTATTCTTGTCATTTGATCATAAAGATCACCTTGTGCTTCTTGTTGTGTAAACTATAAACATGTGTGAAGCTTAAATCTACTACATTTTGACTCTCTTTTTTCTTGAAAAACCAAAATATAATTATGCATCAAAGCAAATTATCAAAACATGTTTGAGTCATGTTACAAATGTTATGCACTGGCATTTGATAGAGGAAATAGGAAATGAAAAAACTAATTCTGCAGAGATAAACCAAAACACCCTGCAACAGATCCTCAAGTCTTGTGTCCATTATTCTTTCTAGTTTATAGGAATCCTTCAACAATTGCCTTGCCCATTCCACCAAATCCTGCTCTCTGGTGGGTCTTTTCTTATCACAGACTTCTTTCCTGTGAGGAGCTCTAGGAGAACAACTCCAAAGCTATATAAATCACTCATGGTTGTTAAATGGCCTAATGAAGAAAAAAAAGTATTAGTATAATCAATTAATTGAAGGTTTTGATCAAGGTTTTATAAAACGGTCTGTGATCATGATTTCAATGGCCACAACATCAAACTTTTTGGAGTCAATGTAACCGCAATTTAAAACCTTGGTTTCAATTAATGAAATCAAAGGGGTTGGTTTGAAATGGAATACAATACCTGTCATCATGTACTCAGGGGCTACATAACCATGTGTACCCATCACACGAGTTATGATATGTGTTTGGTCTTTTTTCGTTCCATCTATTGCTAAACCAAAATCATAGAGCTTGGCATTGTAATCCTGAAGAAAATGGGTGTATATATGTCAATTTGTGTAAATTCTGATTACCTAACAGATATGATTTAGTGAACAAAAAGGCTAATGAGGACTTATAGAGTCTAATAGAATGTTTCAGGCCTTGACATCTCTATATATGACTGGTTTCTCTTCTTCATGAAGAAACATAAGTCCCTTTGTGGCCCCAATTGCTATTTTGATTCTTGTTAGCCAAGGCAAGGCTGCTAGATAACCTGCATTTTAGAAGGGAAACCCTTTTGTAAGAAATCATTAAAGCAACAATTGTATAGAGAAAATGTTCTAAGTGTTGTTTTGTTTCAGTCTTGTTTTTCCCTTTTTCTTTCATAATGAGAGCTCTTGGTAGGTGAAAATACGAAGATTTGATCCCACAAGAGAATTGGACAAATCACTCATGATAGAATTATTTACGCCTTTAATCATGACTGTTTTCTTTCCGTGGCCATAGCTGTTTTCTTTCCAAGTGACAACCCATCATTATGCTGCTACTTAACACTTGATTCCTATTTAAACCACATGATCATTATTCATTGTGTTAACTAATCCTTCTTCTTTTTCCTCTGCTCGTTTTTACTTTACATGCAATAGACTTATTGTGAACACATTCCTAACATACCAATCCTTCAAATATACTAATAATTATACTAAAAAATGAGACACTAATCATATATGAAAGACACTTAAATAAAAGAAGGTGCAGATATAGATCTAACTAGGGGAACCTTTGTTTCGGCATTGGTAGTAACTAGTGACTAAATGAGTGAGTTCCTGGCTTGGATGAACTCTCCCCAAAACCTCCCACGGGCCAATGAAGAACATCATATTAGGAACGGCTTTGTGAGGAAAGACCCCCACGGGCCCCACCTAAGACTCTTGCAGCATTTATTCATACCTCAAGTTTGACATCAATTAGTAGATATATGCCACTGCAAGTGCATGTATTATTAATTGTTATTATTATATTTAGACAAATGTTATACAAATATTTTTTAGTTTGGTAATCTTTTTTATAATCTTTGTTCAAAACTAAGCTGAACCCATCTAGTGTCCCAGTAACCCACCACTTTCTTACCTCTTTATCTCCCCATAACACCAATAAAACTAATGTTTAAACTATTCTGTAAGTATTTTTATGTTTTAAAAATTTAATAATTTTTTTTATTTGGATCCTTATACTTAGTTTACCACTGGAGCATGATTATATTATAGTAATAAAGTTGCAATAAGGCATCTAAGTAAAAGCTTTTGAAATCATAGGCTGTTAATCAAAAGTTTTTTTAAAAAAGAATCAAAAGTTTTAAAATATATTAATTTTTTTTGGTTGTATTGTTGACTTACATTATCATGCAATAGGTTAAGGTCCTTGTTATAATTATGAAGATTATCACAATTAAAGTATTTATTCTTTAAAAAAATATTGTAAAATTATGTTCATGATTTTTTTATACATTTTTATTATTTTTACAATAAATACTTTTTTGTTTAAGTTTGGTAACTAATATCTTAAGAACATTGATAAATAAAACCTTTATATTAAAATCATTAGGTGGAACTATCTTATAACATTTCAGTAATAAAATCTATCTTATGTCATTTGGTGCAGGACTTCGGCTTATATTATAAAGTATTATTTTTCTTTATGATTTAGACAAAACAAAATAAAAACAAGAAAACAATGAAAATGAGAATATACGAAGAAGAAGAAAGAAAGAAAGAGAAGAACTGAGTTGGGTTAGTGTGGTAGAAGTAGAGTTCAGGCAGAGCAAGATACTAATATAGGACCAAAGGTATTATAGTACTGTTGTTTTCAATTTTGAATTTCATTTGAGTTAGTGTTAATTCGATTCTGGTTGCCAGCTGCCCACTTGCTAGTGTTTGGTTTGTTAACCTTTTGAGTTAAGCTTAGAGAACTTTGTTTTTGACTTGGCATCATTTTAAGCTTTAAGATTTTAAGTAGTTTGGTTACTAATATATGATCATTCTTATTTTTTTGATTTTATAGGAGGATCCTGAAGTAGCAAAGTTTAGAGAGCATGGCCTCAAATTCTTACCTGAGATGGAATTTCTCTTTAAGAGTACTATTGCTACTGGTTTTGTAGCATATGCACCATCTGAAGATTCAAGACAAAATGAAGGATTCAACACAAGAACAGAAGAGACAAATGATAACACTGAGATTGAAGTGAATGAGCCTGAGATAGACATGACAACTCAAACAACGTCTTTGACGAAGGAAAGTGGACAGAGGAAAAGAGGAAGAGAGGGTGACAATTAGATAGTATTATTCAAACATTTGAATCTAGTGTATCTGCTCAAGATCCAACTAGCATTACTGCATGTGTAGCAAAGTTGAAAGATCTACCAGGACTTGAGCGTGGAAGTAAACTATTTTACAAAGCCACTAGACTTATGAATAAAAGGGCAAACATGATTACCTTTGTCGCTTTAGAAGATCTTGAACTACAACTTGGATGGATAAAGTTTGACAATTGAGCACAAGTTCCTTAGTTTCTTGTCTATCTAATATTATTGACACTTATTAGTTTTTCTTGGTTATGAACCTTGGTTATGTCATGAATCTTTGTTTTTAATTTTGGTTATGCTATGAATATTGGTTATGGTTTACCTATTGATTTTTATTTTCAATTGTGTTATGACCTTTTTTTTCCTTCTACAGGATGTCTTCATCATTATCATCAAATGACTCTTCATCTGATGATGACGATCACATTACGAAGAACAAAGTGTTGATGCTTTCTGTAGCTAATATTACCAATTACTTCATGAATTATGTTGTGAAAAATCCATGTAGAGATTCAAGCATGACAGACCATCGCTGGATATTAGAAATTCTAAATGGTCATGTAATACGTTGTTATCAAATGTTTAGAATGAAGAAACTTGCCTTTCTTGAATTATGTGATATCCTGGAAACCAAGTACAACTTAAAGAAAACTTGAAATGTCGGAATTTATGAGCAAGTTGGCTTGTTTTTGTACATGTTGAGTCAACCAAGTTCTGTTCATAATTGTGAGGAAAGATTTCAACATTCAGGTGAAACAATATCTAGACATTTCCATAGTGTCTTAGAAGCTGTGCGTTTGTTTGCAAAGGACATAATTAAGCCTGTTGATCCATCATTTAGAGATACCCCTGATGAGATTATGAAAGATGTCAGATATCGCCCTTATTTTAGGGATTGTATTGGTGCAATAGATGGTACTCATATACGAGTTTGTGTTCCTTCTCATCTACAAGGAGTCTATATTGGTCGGAAAGGCTACACTACCACTAATGTCATGGTTGTTTATGACTTTAGCATGTGTTTCACATTTGTTTGGGCAGGTTGGGAAGGTTTTGCACATGATACTAAGATATTTATGGAAGCTTTACGTAAGCCTGCATTGGATTTTCCATATCCTCCTCAAGGTACTTAACATTTATATATTATATTTTATATATATATGTATGTATGTATGTATATATATATATATATATCATTATAAGTCTGTGTTATAACATGCACTATTGTTTTATTCTTTAGGTAAATATTATCTTGTTGATTCTGGTTACCCTACTTTTACGGGTTTTCTAGGACCGTACAAGAAAATTAGGTACCATCTCCCACAATTTAGAATTGGGACAAGAATTAGGTGGAGAGTTGAAGTTTTTAATTATTATCATTCTACTCTTCGAAGTAAAATGGAACGTGCATTTGGTATGTGTAAAACAAGATGGAAGATATTGGGTAATATGCCAGCTTTTGCTTTGAAGACACAAAATCAAATCATTGTTGCTTGCATGGTTGTACATAACTTCATTCAAAGAAATGACAAAAGTGATGGAGAATTTGATTCATTAGATGAAGATAACGAATATATAGATAGTGATGAGGAAAATGAAGTTGGCCCTAGTACTACAACATAGGAAGAACCGGATGCTCAAAGTACTTTACAAATGGAACGATATAGAGAATCTCTAAAAATATGTTTCCAACATATATATTTAATTTCTTTGTTTTTTAAAATACAAGGTTATATGCTTATGGTATGAGTACATTTAAACAATTTTATATTGGATGATATTATTGATGATATTATTACGAGATTAATGACATTTTATATTTTGTTATAAATTATAATTACATATATAATAATTAAATTATAAATTAAAATATAAGTGATTGCATTGCTAAAACAATAATACATTAATTACATTTGAAATATGAAAATTAATTATGTTAAGATGTATAATTATATTTTTATAATACATTTTTTTTATAAAAAATTATTTTTTGTCAAAATTTCTAGAAATAATTTCAAAGCATATAATACCTTTTTTTGTAATTTTAATTATGTAAAAGATCTTTTACAATTTCATCCAAATATCATATTATTTTAAATAAGCATTTAAGAATTTATCATCCAAACATCAAATTAGCTTATGTAAAGTAACTTTTCATATAAGAGCTTCTTGAATAAGTTTTTTTTTTTCTATAAGATCTTCTACACTAGTGCATCCAAACAGGCCTGATGTCAAAGACTTATTTGACAAACTACTAGGTGATATTGAGTTGTAACTGGACAGCAACGCAGACGAAGGTTAAAGATTGACATTAGTGAAGGAATAGAGACCATTAACACCAACAATACCCTGAATAAGAGGTTCATGTGTCGCCTGAGATTTAACAACACAAGTGTAAGGATGCAATTCAAAATACACAGAATTATCCCTAGCAAATTGACTAACACTTAAAGATTTTTGGTAATGGAAGGCACATGTTAAGGACAAATGAAAACTTAGAATTAAGAGGAGACTTAAAGAAATAATAACCAGATCCCTTAAGCACGAAAGTATCTGCAATCCATGTAGAATTGGCTTCAGCAGTGGCTCCCAGAGCAGAGGTGTTAGTAAGCATTGCACTAGGAGTGACTGAATCTTGAGAAGTAGATTTGGCATTGTTAGGTATGGCTTATACTATGCTGTTAGCAGATATGCACGAGAGCCTGGGGAGTCTCCCCAGCGGGGACTAGGGGGCAGCGCCCCCAGAACTTTTTTTGAGGCCTAATACTGTTGTTGGCCTCGTGTTTTATTATTTGTAGTTTGGCCTTAAGCCCATGAATATCTACGGTGCTTAGGTTTTCTAAGCCTATATATTTCCTTGTAATCTGAGTGCAATTGTACGAGTGTGTGAAGGAAATATAGTTAATAGTTGGACATAGCCTACATTGGGTGAACCAGGGTAAACTCTATGTGTTGTTTTCTTCTTTCCCTTTCTCTCTTTCTCCTATCCTGATTGTTGTGTGAATACTTGCTTCCTAACATGCATTAGGATTGATCCAAGTGTTCGAACCACGACTGAATAAAAGAGGCTGCTGAGTAGCAGGATCAGAGGACAAGTGAATTAGGAGGCTGATAGGAATCATTAGCACGAAAGTGACACACATTGGCCATGTGACCAAATTGCAAGCAGATTTGACACTGAAAGTTGGCAAAACAACCGCCTCCACGGCCGCGACTAGAAGAACCTCCACGCTGGCCGTCGCTAGCACCTCCACGATCACCGGAACCACCACGACCAGTACAGGATGAGTTCACACCACCGCAATAGCCAGAGTAACCACCGCGATAGGAGTAAGAATTGAGAGAGGCATAATTTGCAGTAGGAAAACTCTGTTGACAGAAGCGATTTATGCGAGACTCAAATGACAGGAGCGGAGCCTCGATTTCATTCACCAGAGGAGTTTTGAACTGATCTTCAATGACTGCAATGATAGGTGCATAATCCTGAGAAAGATTCACAAGTAGCACATCAACATCATGTTTCATCGAACAACCAACAACGATGAGCGCATTGGCAATCGCCTTGATCTGAGTGAGATACTTGCACATCGATTTACCTTCAAGCTGAACAGACCACAGATTGGTGCAAAGCTGGCTCGCTCGAACCTTGGTTTGTAGCTGAAAATACTCATGAACAACATCCAAGACTTCATATAAATGTTTCTCGCCATGAACACGAGAGAGAATATGTTGATTATATATGTTATATATATATTAATAATAATTTGTTCATAGTTAGAGGCCAAAAAGACTATCTTCAAGAAGAAGAAGAAGGGCAAGTGTCATAACTGTGAAAAATGAGGTCACTGGGCAACAGAGTGTAAGCTACCAAAAGTGTTAAAGAACAACACACCACAAAATGAGGTTAATATGCTAATTAGTGAACCTAAGCCTCAAGCCTTCATTGGAATGATGAACAATGGAAAGGTCGGTGTCTCTTCTGAGTGGTGGTTAGATAGTGTTGCTACATGCCATGCGACAAATGATGGGAATTTGCTCACTGAGGTCATAGAAGTGAAAGACATCGTGGAAAATTGTAATGGTGGTGAAGCAGAGGTGACTCATGCTGGAACTGCTAATTTGATGTTTTCTTCAAGTAAGTTACTAACTTTGAAACATGTTAAAGTAGTACCTTTACTTAAAAGGAATTTAATATCTATGAGTTTACTTGATAAAGTTGATATGTCTTTTTCAACTATGAATGGTAGAGTAACTTTATCTGTTAACTCATGCTACTTCGGTTGTGCATTTATGATCAATGACATGTATAGATTGAGTTTAGATAATGATAGCATAAACCATGTTAGTTCTACTTTGATTGATTGAAAATTATTACATAATAGACTTGGACATGTGAACTATAGGAAAATGCAACATTTATCTAAAACTCACAACATTCCATTAGATACTTCTATTCGATTTGACAAATGTGAAGTGTGTGCACAGACTAAAATAACTAGAAAACCTTTTAAGTTGGTTTCTAAAAGCACAACACTTCTTAAGCTTATACATTCTGATCTTTGTGACTTTAAAAACTATGTCACTAAAGGGGGTCGAAAGTACCTAATCACTTTCATAGATGATTTCTCTAGATATTGTCATGTTTATTTGTTGAAATTGAAAGATGAAGCTTTTGAAAAGTTTAAGATTTTTAAATCTAGATTTGAAAATCAACTTAATTTGAAAATTAAGAGGTTTAGGAGTGATAGAGGAGGAGAATATACAATGACTAGGTTCAAGGAATTTTGTGCTTTGGAAGACATAATACTTGAAACCACTGCTCCTTACTCACCCCAATCAAATGGTGTTGCAGAGTGTAAGAATAAAACTTTAATTGAAATGTTAAATTCTATGTTACTTACAACTGGCATGCCTTCCTCCTATTGGGGAGAAACTGTTTTAACTGCTAATCACATCTTAAACAGGTTGTTGCACTCTAAATTGTCTAAGACACCTTATGAGATATGGCACAAACGTCCTTGTAGATATGATAGCCTTAAAACTTGGGGTTGTGTTGCCTATGTAAGGATACAAGATCCTAAAAGGCCTAAGGTGGGACCTAGAACCACTACTTGTGTATATCTAGGTAGTGTAGAAGATAGTGCTGCAAATAGTTTTTTGGATCTATCTACTAATACAGTGATATAATCTAGAGATGCAGAATTCTTTGAGTACAAGTTTGTTAGCAATCTTGACTTGAAGGTTTTTGGGTCTACAGATATGATTTCAGAATCTCCTGTAGAATTTATAGCTTGTCCTTCTAACACTAATCTCACACAACTGGTTATTGAACCAATCTGAGTTAGAAAATCTACAAGAGATAAAGTTTCTAAAAGTTTTGGTGAGGACTTTGTCTCTTATCATGAAAAGGGTGATCCATTCTCCTATCAAGAAGCAATGAGATCTAGGGAATCCTTACTGTGGGTAGAAGCCATAGATGATGAAATGAGTTCTTTGCTACATAATCACACTTGGCAGCTAGTCAATTTGCCAAAAGGGGCTAAGGCTATAGGTTGTAAGTGGGTATTAAAGAAGAAACTGAATAGTGACGGATCAATAGCTAGATATAAAGCACGTTTAGTAGCTAAAGGCTTTAAACAACAGAGTGGAATATAATTTTTTGACGTTTATTCACCTGTATGTCATCTGTTAACTATAAGAATTCTTCTTGCTTTGGCATCTATTGAACACTTTGTAGTGCATTAAATGGATGTAAAGACAGCTTTCTTAAATGGAGAGTTAAATGAAGAAATCTATATGGAACAGCCTGAAGGGTATGTCATGAAAGGCCTTGAGAAAAAAGTTTGTAAATTGAACAAACCTTTGTATGGTCTTAAACAAGCATCTAAGATGTGGCATCTTAAGTTTGACAAGGTGGTAAAGAGCTATGGTTTTCAGTCCAGTTATTCAGATAAATGCCTTTACTATCATTTCATGTCAAATAAGATAGTCATCATATGCTTGTATGTTGATGACATGTTAATTCTTGGCTTCAATCATTCTATAGTGAGTGATGTGAAAACCACTTTAGCTAGAGAATTTGACATGAAAGATCTTGGTATAGATAATACCATTCTCGGTATGAAAGTAAACTTTGAAAGGCAAGTTATCTCCCTTAGCCAAACTCATTATATTGAGTAGCTACTTTCTACCTGGGGATACAGTGAGTGTAAAACGAGTGAGACACCACATGATTATAACAAAAAACTGAGTCGTAATGAAGGGACCAGTGTGGATCAGTTAAAGTATTCAAAACTGATAGGTAGTCTCATGTATGCTATGAGTTGCACTAGACCTAACATAGCCTTTGCAGTTGGCATGTTAAGTTGTTTCACTAGTAATCCTAGTAAAGAGCATTGGGATGCCCTCAGTAGGCTGATGAGATACCTTAAAGGTACTAAAGATTATGCTTTATGTTATTATGGTTATCCTCCAACTATGGATGGATATTCTGATGCCTCATGGTGTTCAAAAATTGGAAATAGTAAATCCACCAGTGGATATGTATTCACTGTGAGTGGAGCTGCTGTTACTTGGAAATCCAAAAGATAGACTTGTATTGTGTTGTCATCAATAGAATCAGAACTTTTTGCTTTAGCCTCAGTTGGTGAAGAGGCAGAGTGGATAAAGAATCTGATTATTGATATTCCTTTTACTAAACTAAAGATTAATTCTTTAAGTTTATTTTGTGATAATCAAGCAGTAGTCCAAGTCATAAAGAATGCTCTCTATAATTCAAAGAGAAGACATGTGAGACTGAGACATGTGTTGTTGAATTATCTAAAAGAACAAGGAGTTATCACTTTGGTTGATGTGAGATCAAAGGATAACATGGTTGATGCTCTCACAAAAGGTTTGCCTAAAGATTGATTATTCAAAACAGTGGGGGAAATGGGGTTAAAGACTATGTAGACAAGTCTTAATTATCATTTACTTACCTTAAAATTGTGCTTTGAATTATCGAATCTTCTTTTGTTGGCCAAATGATAAGCACAATTTATATGTTTCATTGATGATTGTGGTTGCTAACTATTTTAAAAAGGGTGAGTTATCTCATTCCAAACTTGATGAGATGATTTTTAATCCAATTCAAAGTTCGATCTGGGAAGCTTGTGTCATTCCAAACTTGATGATACAATCCTACCAGGTTGCCTATCCTTTTGGTTAAATGATCTCATTCCAAACTTGATGTTAGATTTTTGACTTTAAGGAATTAGTAACTGTGACATTCCAAATTGAAACATAGAAATAGTTGATTATATAAAAAGCTTACTGGTCTTGTTCTTAATTGAAACTTGACATTACAAGACTAGGTTATTGTAAGTGACGTGACTATTAGTCTTATTATGTGAAATGAGACAATTGTTATTCTTTTACAAATAAACTTAGGTTGATGGCTCTTTATAACTTAAATATTTAGGCTTTGTTCATAATTTATGAAACTGACTTGATGCTTATAAACATGATATTATGATGCTTTATGACATTGATATATGTTCTTATTTGCCTGATGATATGATGCTAAGTTATTTTAGTAGAGCTAGACATTTTTAGTAGTTTATTCAAATGATTGAATTCATAATGATATGAAATTCATATTTGAAAATCTACAGGGGATGGTAGAGATGGAGGAGAGCTTAAGAAGTTGGATTCTTATGAGGACGACCAACTTGATATATGAATATATCATTTAGAGTAGTAGGGAACTTGATAGTTCACTTGCTATTGGCCATTATGTTGGAGTCCATTTACTTGAGACTTACATTTTGTTATTTCTATTTTGTGAACATCATGATTATTATGCTTCTTTCTTATATTTGTAAGGCCTTAGACTATTTTGATTGGCCTACTTATACTTGATTGTTATGCATATGTTGGTTGTGAACTGATTTTGAGATTGATTTTTTGGATGTTGGGATTTGGATGAGTTTAGATTTTATCTAAAAACTCTTGATATTTATATTGATATATTGATCTCAAAACAGATTCATGAGAATGATGATTTACTTAGTTTGATTGCAAACGTAGTCTGAGTTTAATATTTTATTATTAAAACTCTTTGACTGATCCGAGTTGATTGTCTTGGACTGGATGTGGATGATTCATGTTTGTTTGAACATTACATTGACTACCTTATTGGATTGTGTTGTATGGTGAACATACGAGAAGATTGTTGAATATATGTGTTATATATATATATTAATAATAATATGTTCACATACAAGTCCAATAGGTTATTGTATGGTTATATGGGCCCATATGGGCTGAAGCCTAATAGCTTACTATATTACTAGGGTTTTCCCTACGCTGGAGGTAATACTGTTGAGCATTCCAAATTTGATGCCTCTTGGTGTAATACTTCTAGCACCCAACACTAAACCCTTCTCTCTCAAACAGAATACACTTCGAAAGAGTGAACTGAAGCCAGGTGAGAAGCGCTTGATCCTGAACTTCCCAAGCATCATACACTGGATTGACACGATCTGCATCACAATTGTCGTCAGAGAGAGCACAAACCATGACTGCCAATCTGAGAATCAATTGAATTATATATGTCTCGCCACCATTGGGAGGAGTTTACCCATTCTCTGGATGAGAGGTCTAGACAATGTAGCATGCCATATCTGAATTGGAGCAAAGGATACCAAATCGAGTTATGATTTGTTAACAATCTCTATTTCCACTTGGATAACAAGCTTATTGTTATGATTATGCCAAGAAAACACCCTAATGCAGAAGAACCGAAAGCAAACCAAAACAGAGTAATAAGTAGGAGACAACAAACAGAGAGAAAGAGAGAGAGAGAAAGAAAGAAAGAAAACAATATGGATTTACATGGTGAACTTGATCCTTGGCCAAGCAAATAGCACTCAAGCTGTCACAGTAGATCATTGCATGATCTTGAGGAAATCCAAGGTCAATGATTAGACCTTTCAACCATATACCTTCCTTAGCAGCTTCAGTCAAAGCCATATATTCTGCTTCTGTTGTTGATAGAGCAACTAATGATTGAAGAGTTGCTTTCCAACTTACCAATGAACTTCCCAAAGTGAAAGCATAGCCTGTAACCGATCTTCTCCCATCTAAATCAGCAGCATAATCTGCATCTGAATAACAGCCAGGGAACAATTTGTGTCAGCTCCATATATTAAACCAACATCTAATGTTCCTCTCAAATAGCTGAAGATCCGCTTGGTTGCTTGCCAATGTTACTTTTGTGGTTGGTTTAAGTATCTGCTAACCACACTAACAGCATGAGCCAAATCTGGTCTTGTACACACCATAGCGTACATAAGGCTACCAACAACACTTGCATAGGGAACCCGAGACATGAAATCCTGATCAGCTTTGGAGTGACACTGAACCATAGTAGACAATTGATCCTTTGCAGACAGAGCTGTATTCAAAGGTTTAGCATTATTCATTCCAAAACGCAACAATATCTTCTATATGTATTCTTCTTGTGATACAAATAACTTCTTCTCTGAACGATCTCCATGTATCTTCATTCCAAGAATCTTCTTGGCTGCTCCTAGCTCCTTCATGTCGAACTCTTTACTCATAAGAGTTTTCAGCTTTTGGATTTCAGATTTATCTTGGGATGCAATAAGCATATCATCTACATACAACAGTAGATAGACCATGGACTCAAGCTCCACCTTCTTGTGGTATACACAACAGTCATAAGGGCTTCTCTTATAACCCACACTGATCATGAAGTTGTCAAACCTCTTATACCATTGTCTTGGTGATTGTTTCAAATCGTACAATGACCTTTGAAGCTTGCAGACATAGTCTTCTTTTCCTTCTGTGATAAATCCCTCTGGTTGAGTCATAAGGATATCTTCTTCAAGTGTTCCATGTAGAAAAGCAGTCTTCACATCTAGTTGCTCTAGCTCAAGGTCTTTGCATGCTACAAGAGCTAGAAGGACCCTAATGTTAAAAAATAAGGAACACTCACAATTAACCAAGAGGGGGGTGAATTGGTTAACCTTGGGTAATTAAAAAAAAACTTTCTTTCAATATCAGAGTTTAAAATCAGAGTTAGAATGCCCTTAGGATCTTTAAAACAAACCCAGAATGAATATCCTTATCCAAGATCAATCCAAGACTTTGTAATACAATCAAATTAATTACACAACACAGAATTCACACAAGGATAAACACACAACACAGAATTCATACAAGAATTGATAAAGA
>PYAF01004354.1:0-21521 GCA_007407185.1 Glycine tomentella | reverse complement strand
ACTTAAGATCTAAATGATGCAATGCTTGTATGATGAATGAATGATATGCAATCAATACTTGGATCATCATAATGCTTTCTTTTCCTTTTACATTTTAATCACAAGCTTCAGTCCTCATTCTTGAGTCATGTTGAAAGCCAAAACTTCCAACTCTTGATCATTGCTTGATTCTTCAAGTTGCTCCCCCTCAATTCAACACCTAATGGAGGTGTGTCTCACAAAGGTGAAAAAATCTCATTATAGTCTACTCCTTTTTTCTGATTGAAATCTTTTGCAACCAACCTTGCCTTAAATCTAATAGATTCAGCTCCTGGGATTCCAGATTTCCTTTTGAAAATCCATTTGCATCCAACTACATGTCTTCCTTCAGGCTTCTTGATCAGTTTCCAAGTCTAATTTTTATGAAGTGATTCTAACCCTTCTTTCATAACAAGTATCCATTTATCAGCTTCAATATGATTGATAACTTCCTTGTAGGTGGTAGGTTCAGAATTTTCTATTTCTTCTACAACATGAAGAGCAAAGGCTGTCATATCTTCAAAACCATATCTCACAGGAGATTTAATTACCCTTTTTGTTCTCTGATATGAAGCATGGTCTGGCTCTACAATGTCCTGATTTGATAGCTGATTAGGTGAGTCTGTTTCTCTTTCATTTGCTGAGGAATCTAACTGAACAACTTCTGAAGGTGTGCTGACAGATTTTTCTTGGTGGTTATTGTCAGCAACAATAAGAAACTCCACCTGTTTAAGAACTTCCCTGCTGAGTATAACTCTCCTTTCAGATGGTGACCAAATTTTGTACCCTTTTACTCCTTCTCCATAACCCATAAAAATTCCCTTCTTAGTCTAGGTTCCAATTTTCCTTCATTCACATGATAATAAGCCGGACAACCAAAAATCCTCAGCTTAGAGTAGTCTGCAGGTTTATTAGACCAAATATCTATAGGTGTCTTACAGTTTATTGCAGTAGAGGGTGATCTATTGATAAGATAGCATGTTGTGTTAACAGCTTCAGCCCAATAGCTTTTATCAAGTTTAGCATTAGATAACATGCATCTAGCTTTCTCTAGCAATGTTTTATTCATTCTTTCTGCTATCCATTTTGCTGAGAGGTGTTTCTAACAGTATGATGTCTTACAATCCCTTCCTTGTTGCAGAAATTGAATTCTGCTGAGCAAAATTCAAGGTCATTATCTGTTCTAAGGTATTTAACCCTTTTACCAGTGTTGTTTTCAACTGTGGCCTTCCAGTCCTTGAATTTCTTATAAGCCTGATTTTTATGCTTCGTTATGAAAATCCATGTCATTCTAGAATAGTCATCAATGATGGATAGGAAATACCTGGCAGCACCTAGTGATGGAACCTGTGAAGGTCCCCAACAATCTGCATGTACATAATCCAATATTGCCTTGGCTTTGTGCTGTGCTTTTGTAAATTTTACCCTATGTTGTTTTCCAAATACACAGTGCTCACAAAACTTGAGTTTTTGTAGCTCCTTGTTTCCCAGCAGACCTCCTTTGCTTAGGATCAGCATCCCATTCTCACTCATATGCCCCATCGCATGTGCCACATGCATGCTTGATCAGGTTCTAGTCTAGCTGATCCAAATACCAGAAATAGACCATCTGTTTCTCTAACAGTTGATCCTTAAAGCAAGTATAGAGTTCCTTTCCCGGTTCCTTTCATAACAGCGGTGGAACCCCTTTTGGTATGCATGATACCATCTTCAACATCCTATTTGAAACTCTTAGAGTCCAAGGTTCCCATAGAAATCAGATTCTTGCTTAATTCGGGGACATTTCTAACATCAGTAAGTGTTCTTACAACTCCTTCATGCATCTTTATTCTGATGGTTCCAATTCCAACAATAGTACAGGGCATATCATTTCCCATGAATACCTGTCCTTTATCCACACCTTCATATGTATGAAACCAGTTTCTGTTTGCGCAAATGTGAAATGTGCAAGCAGAATCCAAGAGCCAATGTTCACCATATTTTAGAGGGTGACCATTAATGGAAAGCACAAGATCACTTTCAGATTGGTAGCTTTCCTGAACAGCTGCAACAGTTGGCCTTTGATTCCTTTTCTTCGGGCAGTCATTCTTCCAATGTCCAGGTTCTTCGCAATAGTTGCAGATGTCCTTTGGATCAATCTTGCCCCTTTTCTTCCATTTATCCTTCTTCTTCTTCCCATTCTTGAATGAATTTGAAACAATAAGACCCACAACATTGTTGTCTTCACTGTTTCCAGATGCCTTGCTTCTCAATTCCTTCGAGTGCAGGCTGGATTTAACCTCCTCCATAGTTATACAATCTTTACCAATACTTAGCGAATTAACGAAACTCTCATATGAGGGTGGTAAAGAAGCTAACAGAATCATTGCAACATCTTCATCCTCAATTTTTACTTCTATGTCTCTTAGCTCCATTAATATTGAATTCAGTTCATCCAAATGTTCTTTTAGAGGTGTACCTTCTTTCATTTGGAGACTGAATAACCGGCGTTTCAGAAGTAGCTTGTTGCAGATTGATCTTGTCATGTAAAGTCTTTCAAGCTTTAACCATAAACTGCTTGCTATTTCTTGGTCTGCAACTTCATACAAGACTTCATCTGACAAGGATAACAGAATCAATGAATGAGCTTTCTCCTCTTGTTCAACAAAGTTTCCTTTCATCTCTTTGGTGAGTTCCTCTTTCAGAGTTGAAGAAGATTCCTTCTTCACAGAGGCAGATATCAGAGGTGCCCAGACTCCTTGTTCTTTCAGCAGAGCATGCATTTTAATGCGCCAGAGATTGAAGCTGTTCTTGCCATTAAATTTCTCGATTCTCAGAGAGGTAGCCATGGTTATTGAAGCTTTCTTTCACAATCTTGTAGCAAAGAACAAAAGTGAAAAAAAAAGCACTAAAGGATAGTACCTCCAGAAGGTAGCAGATTGAGGTGACAGAATCCTTTCTTAGATTGCAACCACAACTCTAGATACCAGTTGTTATGATTATGCCAAGAAAACACCCTAATGTAGAAGAACCGAAAGCTAACCAAAACAGAGTAATAAGTAGGAGATAGCAAATAGAGAGAAAGAGAGAGAGAGAGAGAGAGAAAGCAATACGGATTTACGTGATTCACTCAAAAAGAGCTACATCCATGGGCAACAGCTACTCACTGATTAATGGAATAGAGAGTACAATTACAAAGAGGTGCTATGATGCCTTTTATAGCAATTGGAATAAAAAAAGAACCAGTAGAGGAATATTCCAAAAATAACAAAGCTAATAACAACCTCTTAACATATCTAATTACACCACTAACTTTATAGCCTGAGATACAAGGCATATTTCACACATATTGAATAACTTAGGTTCTTGATACTCCTTCGGTAAACAAACTTTGTCCCATTGGAGCCAATTGATTTTCTGACTTTCTGAGATCCCATTCCACAAAAAGGTTCTCTGCATGCCAGAAAGAATCCTTATAACTTTTTTAGGTGCTTTATACAAAGAGAAGTAGAAGAAGGGTAGGCTTTAGAGGACAGAGTTTATAAGCACCAATGTCCCACCAATTGATAAAATATTCCTTTCCAATTAGCTAACCTTTTACGAAATTTGTTAATGACTGGTTCCCACATTCTGGAAAATTTCGGATTTATTCCAACTTGAAGTCCCAAAATTTAAAACGAGGGGATGATACCTTATAATGCAGAAAGTCCCCAACAGCTTGGGGAAAGTGAGTATCTATATTGACTCCATAAAAGGAACTCTTGTGAAAATTAACAGCCAATACAGAACAAAGTTCAAAACTCCTGAAGATAGCTTTGATCTCCCATAAATTCTCATGGCTTGCTTCCCCACAGCAATTGAATCATCCGCATATTGTAATAGCGAATAATCGACTCATTTGGCTAGATGAATACCTCTGAAGATGCTTTTTCTATGGCACTCCTGAACAAACCAGCTAGACCTTCAACAATTATCTGATAAAGAAAGGGGTCAGTGGATCCCCTTGCTTAAGTCCTTGGATACAATTGACTTCATCCAAAACTGTGGTATCACAGGTCCTCACACACACTGGTGCACTCACACAAACACACAATAATCTCTCTGGTAAAATACTTCTGATGTATTTAGATAATTGTCTGCCAAGCCACACTTTTGGCCTTTTTACATGAGATGCTATTTATAAGAAACTTAAAGACATGACTCTTCACATGAGTAACTTCTTCTCCTAAAGACATGACTTTTCACATGAGTAACTTCTTCTCCTAGGGATATGACTCTTCACATTTCTAATTTATTATTATTAAAGTTTACTCCAACAAAATCCCCCATAAACTTTAAATATTTCTTTCATCTTTCATCCCCAACATCTTCTTACAATTTTCCAGCAGTAATGTCGATAATGGCTTCGTGAAAACATCTCCGACTTGATCTCGGCTTGCCACATGAAGTAACTCCACCTTCTTTCCTTTTACTTGATCTCGGATGAAGTGGAATCTGATGTCAATATGCTTGCTCCTTTCGTGATTGATCGGGTTCTTTGCTAACTTGATCGCTGACTTATTATCTACTCGGATCTCGGTTGGACTGTCTTGAATTTGTCCCAGTTTTTCCAACAGACTCCTCAACCAAACTACATGACAAACGCACCAGGATGCCGCAACGTACTCGGCTTCACAAGTTGATAGAGTCACAATTGGTTCCTTCTTTGGCATCCAGGCAAAAGCTGTGTTTCCCATGAAGAATACATAACCGGCCGTGCTCTTCCTATCGTCCACGTCTCCACACTAGTCACTATCCGAGTAGCCTTTTAACATGTAATTCTCCGATTTTGAGTAGAAAAGTCCTTAAGAGATTGTTCCTTGAATATACCTTAGAATCCTTTTAACCGCTTTCCAATGGGAGTAACTCGGCTCTTCCATAAACCGGCTTATAATTCCAACACTTAAACACAGATCTGACCTCGTACACGTTAAATATCTCAAGCATCCCACCAAACTTCTATAGTTTCTTGGATCAACACGTTCTCCTTCATCATATTTTGAAAGTTTTGAACCGGGTTCCATAGGTGTTGAAACTGGGTTACAATCCGACATCTTAAACCTTTTCAATATTCGCTTAGCATAATTCTCTTGAGAGACAAATATTCCGGCTTTGTCCTGTCTGACTTCCAAACCGAGAAAGTATCTCATCAGGCCAAGATCAGTCATTTCGAATTCTTTTGACATCCTTTTCTTGAATTCTTGTGCCATTTCTTCACTATTCCCCATAAAGATCAAGTCATCAACATATAAAGCTACAAGCAACAAATCATCTCCGTTTTTCTTCACATAGAGGGCATGCTCATAAGGACACTGTTCAAAACCATCCTCCTTGAAGTATGCATCAATGCGAGTATTCCAAGCCTCGGTGCCTGTTTTAGTCCGTACAAAGCTTTCTTCAATTTTAACACTTTCTTTTCTTCTCTGGCTTTCAAGTATCTCGGGGGTTGTTCGAGATACACTTCCTCTTCAAGTACACCATTCAGAAATGCCGACTTGACATCCATTTGGTAAATCAGCCATCCAAATTGCGCTGCCTGTGAGATCAATAGTCTGATTGTCTCCATTCTTGCAATGGGTGCGAACACTTCGTCATAGTCTATTCTTGCCTTTTGTTTATACCCCTTCACTACCAGTCGAGCCTTATATCGTTCTATCTTTCCTTCAACATTTATTTTTCTCTTATAAACCCATTTAACTCTAATGGGCTGGCTTCCTTTTGGCAGTTCAGTCAACTCCCAAGTTTCATTTCGTTCAATGGCCTTGATTTCTTCATTCATGGCAGTTTGCCATTTTTCATCTCGGATTGCCTCTTCAAATGTTATTTCTTCAGAATCTGTCAACAAACAAACAAGGTGGGCTTCATTAGTTGAATCATACAGGTCCTGCAAACTCCTCATTCGGGGTTGTCTCATCTCGTCTTCATCAGATGTCTCACTTCTTGCTGGGATCCAACTTGGTGATCCGCCTTCCTTCTCTTCTTGTTGAGTAAGCGTCTGTCCGGGATCTAAAGTGACCTCGGATGAAGTGCTCCAGTTCCATTCATCTTCTTCATTAACTTTCACATCTCGGCTTATTATTACTTTCTTGGTGTCGGGATTCAACAATTTGTATCCCTTTGTCTTTTCGTCATATCCAATGAAAATGAATTTCATGCTCTTGTCTTCCAACTTGGTTCTTTGCTGATCAGGGACATGTGCATAAGCCACACTCCCGAAGACTCTGAAATGGCATACCGATGGCTTCTGACCCGTCCATACTTCCTGTGGGGTCTTTCCATTCAGACTGGAATGCGGACAACAATTCTGCACATATACAGCACATAGTACGGCCTCCCCCCAAAACTCCTTAGGCATTTTCTTCGTTTTTAACATTGATCTTACCATGTCAAGAATGGTACGATTTTTCCTCTCAGCCACTCCATTTTGTTTGTGGTGAATATGGTGCAGTTAAGAACCTTCTTATCCCATGCTCCTCGCAATACCTTTTAAATGCAATTGATGTGTACTCCCTACCTCGGTTAGAACGGATTGACTTGATTCACCTTTCAGTTGCATTTTCTATCATCATCTTAAAACTCTTGAATACTTCAAGCACTTTGGATTTTTCTTCCAGCAAATATACTCAAGTTTTACGACTAAAATCGTCTATAAACGAGACAAAATACCTCTTTCCACTGAAAGACCCAAGAAAGATGGGTCCACACAAGTCGGTATGAATTAGTTCTAGCGGTTGTTGAGATTTGTATTTGGCCGTCTTTTGAAATGGACTCCTAGCAAGCTTGCTTAACACACATTCTTCACAAAATCTCTTTTCACAATTCAAATTCGGCAAACCTTCCACCATATTCTTGTTCATCATCTCGGCGATGCCACAAGGATACTTCAGCACTCATCTCGGCTTGCAAACAGTCGACCTGCATACTCCTCAACATTAGTTTGAACATTCTATTTTTCTCCATTTGAACTCAAACTATCAAACATCCTTGTTTATCCTTCAAGAAGAGAACTCGGTCTGTCATGAGAACCGAGTAGCCATTTTCCATCAGTTGTCCCACACTAAGAATATTACTTTTTAGATCGGGCATGTAATAGACATCTTGGAGGCGCCCAATTCGTCCATCTTTCTGCAAGAAACAAATCGTACCTCAGCCTTTGACATCAACCTTTGAAGCATCTCCAAACAAAACATGTCCGGCTTCTATTTGTATCAGATTACTGAACAAATGCTTATGCCCACACATATGATTGCTTGCACCAGTGTCTAGATACCATTCCATCTCGGATCCCTGGTTGACTTCATTTCTAGTCATCATTAGAATTCCTCCATCTCTTACTTCTCCTTCTGTAACAAGGTTTGAAGTTTCATTTCTTCTTTCATCTCGACAATCCTTCACAAAATGTCCGACTCAACCACAATTGTAACATCTGTCCAAGTTGCAATCTCTCGAGTAATGTCCATACTTTCCGCATTTAAAACATTCTACATTTGATTGATTTGAATGTCGGCCTCTTCCACGACCTCGGCCTCGCCAACTCTGCCGACTTGATTCAGGATGCTCCTTATTCCTTCCTTCTTGACCGCGGCCTTTACTACCGCGACCATCTCCTCGACCTCCATGGCCACGCCCTCTTCCTCGGAAGTTTTGAGAATAAAGTACCTTTTCGTCCTTGATTGAAGCTTTTGTCTAGAGTGCTTGCTCCAGTGACTCTTCTTTCTTCTTTTTCTTTCTTTGTTCATGTGCCTCCAAGGAACCAGCAAGTTCGTCAACGGTGAGCGTTGCTAGGTCCTTTGACTCCTCAATCGCACATACAACATTCTCGAAGTCGTCAGTGAGAGACCTCAGAATTTTCTCCACCACTCTGGAATCGGACAACACTTCTCCATTTCTGTTTAGTTGATTTACCACGGTCTGGACCCGGGTGATGAAACCGGATACCCCTTCTCCTTCCTTCATTTTCATTCCTTCCAACTCTCCACGGAGAGTTTGAAGTCGAACCTGTCTGACTCGATCTGCACCCTTGTAGACATTTGCAAGTATGTCCCACGCCTCCTTTGAAGTCGTTGCACCAGCAATCTTCTCAAACCCGGAATCATCAACAGCCCAGAATAACATGTACAACGCCCATTTGTCTTTCAACCTCGTCTCCTTCAATGTCTTGTTCTGCGCTGCCGTATATCCTGTTGTGGATGTTGGTTCCTCGAAACCACCATGGACAACCTCCCAACTATCATGGGCTCCCAAAATCTGGATACTCCAGTTTTCGTAATTAGCCTTTGTAAGGCGGGGTAATGGCATACTACTACTTGGCCCACTCTCCATTTTCTCAATGCTCTGATACCAATTTGTGGTATCACATGTCCTCACACACACTGGTGCACTCACACAAACACACAACAATCTCTCTGGTAGAATACTTCTGATGTATTTAGATAATTGTCTGTCAAGCCACACTTTTGGCCTTTTTACATGAGATACTATTTATAAGAAACTTAAAGACATGACTCTTCACATGAGTAACTTCTTCTCCTAAAGACATGACTTTTCACATGAATAACTTCTTCTCTTAGGGATATGACTCTTCACATTTCTAATTTATTATTATTAAAGTTGACTCCAACAAAAGCTTCCATTTGTCATCAAATCCAAGTTTAGACATCATTCAATATAGAAATTGCCAATTGACCGAATCATAAGCTTTACGAAAATCCGCCTTGAAGATGAGTAGTTTGCTTCCCGACTTCTTTGCCCAATCCATAAGTTCATTCAACACCAGCACTCTGTCTAAGATTTGTCGATCCGGTAAGAATGCGGTTTGGCATTACTATGTTCTTTATTTTAGTAACGTTTGAAATCTTTATCATTTGATTTTGATGTACACCAAGGTTTTTTACCTTAAAACAAATGAAATCTTTTTTATTTGCCTCTTTATGTTTAGTTTCCATTGTTATGCGCATTTTATTTCAGGGTTATTTGAGTAGTTATTTTGGTTATTTTAGTAATGTATATGTTTTGACAATTTTTAGTATCGGAAGTGTATGATTAGTTTTTATTTTCTTTTCTCTCATTTTTGTTATATATCTTTGTATTATCCATTGTTGTGTGAATGTTTATTCACATTATGATTTATAGGTACATTGTTAATTTCCACATGAAACATGTAAATCAAATTAGACAACAGATGTTATGTAAGTATGAAGTTTAACAAATCACCTTTTGTCGAGAGGAAACAAAAAAAGGAAAAAAATTTGAAGCGCATAAATTCAATTATATCTCTCAAACTTATATTTATTGATAAGCTATTGTTTTTAGTATTTTAACTATATCAATATATTCAAATGCTTTCTTTTTTTGTAAATATAAAAATACTTTGTTTATTCCTTAAGTTATTCTAGTTATCAACTTAACATATTTTTTTGTTTATTTATTAATTTATTTTTATTTTAAATTAACTTTTTCCTATCTCACGCACAAAAATAAATAATATCTTTTACAAATTCATATATTAATATGGAATAAACTTGTTTTCCCTCATATCTAGAAACAAATCCGGCGTAGTACTAACTTTTTCCAGTATTAAATAAATTTCAAGTCAAGAGACTAATTTCAAACATTTGAAATTGTTTTTAGGAGTTTAAGTTTTGTTATTTTTAATTAGTATATTTGTACTGACATATTTGAAATATATATATATATATATAATTTTAACTTTGTCATTTTATTTATTTATTCTTATTTAAATAAAGATGTTTAAATAAATTGTTTACATGTAAAAATAATATACTCTTTTTCAAAGCATATGTCTACACAAATTAGTACTAAAAATATTAGGACTAAAGAGCACAGTTAAAAATTATTAGGACTAATTTGTGTATGTTCATTTTGTGTACATATTTAATATTTTGATGTTATAAATACAATTAATTAAAATTGAATTCCTGAAGACCATAAATTAATTTGTGTATGCAACATTTTCTTTAAAAATATAATTAATATAATCTTTTTTAATTTTAATGTAATTATATAATTTATATTGAAAATATTACAAAATATAGAAAACTAAATATTATTATGTACATACAAAATAATAAATATAATTTTAACGAACCCGTGCATCCCACGGTTTTAAAATCTAGTACTACTTTTAAAATCTAGTACTATATGTAAAAGAGACTTGGAACTTTTAGACTCATTATTAAAACTTTAAACTATAGTAGTCGTTCATTTTAGAGTCATTATTCAAACTTTAAACTATAGTAGTCGTTCATCTGATTCAATTATGTAACCTTTACAATAATATTTTGAGATGTTGGATCAAAACTTTAACTTCCTAGGAGTCATCAATGGAGAATTATTAACTTTTAAAATCAATAATTTTTTTGTCTCGGGTTAAAGATCATGGGTGTCTCCCAACCTAAGGAAATTTTGCACATAGTAAAAATTAAATACGGATTTTTCCACTAAATAGATTATTCTCGCTAATGTGAATGCAACAGGGGTTTATGCCACTGCATCAACCCTTTGGGTTTAAAACAATAATTTACTATAATAATAATAATAATAATAATAATAATAATAATAATAATAATAATAAATAATAATAATAATAATAATAATAATAATAATATTATTATTATTATTATTATTATTATTATTATTATTATTTTCTATCTCTATACTATATGTAAATGAGACTTGAAACTTTTAGAGCCGTTGATCAAAATTTTAAACAAATAAAAGTTGGTGATCTGATTCTATCATGTAACCTTTACTACAACTTTTTGGGTCATTCAATAGAAACTTTAACTTCACAATAGTCATTGATATAATCCACCTCCAATTTCTGCCCCAGGTAAGCTTCCTTCTGTTGGAATTGCTCTTAGTTATAAAGCTGATTTGCAAAGCTCATGGTGAGGGCTGTTTCAATTATTTATTATGGATGTGGCTATAGTTGCTGACCATAATTCATCATACACACTCACTTGTGTAGCTAAATTGTTTTAGTCATGCCATGGGAGTGAATATTGTGTTTTTTTGCTTGTGGTGTTTAAGATCCCTTCCAGTTCTCTGTGGGATAGTTTCTATTATTTCATATAGGCACGTTGCATGTTTTCCATTATTATTGTTGATTGTGATGTTAAGTTCTGAAGACTAAATTCTTTATTGGCTCATTTGGAATTGGAAATCATTGATCAGTCATGTCTTCTAATATTTTAAAGATTTGTTTGTGTTGCTGCACCTACATGGTTTATATTTGTATACTTATGAATGCAATACTAAAAATAAAGATAAAAGAAACAGTGATGATCAAACCTTCCTCTATATCTAATTGTAGGAGGTAATGGTGCCACTGGAGCAATAGCCGGAGGAGTTGCAGCTGGTGCTGCTCTATTATTTGTTGCACCTGCAATTGCATTTGCCTAGTGGCGTCGAAGGAAACCACAAGAATTTTTCTTTGATGTGCCTGGTGAGCAATCATAGAAGAATGGGTATAACAATTTCTAAACTTGTTTAAAGAATATATAATTTGACTTCCATGGTTATGTTTGCAGCTGAAGAGGATCCTGAAGTCCATCTGGGACAGCTTAAGAGGTTCTCACTACGAGAACTGCAAGTTGCAACAGATAGTTTCAGTAATAAGAACATTCTTGGGAGGGGAGGATTTGGTAAGGTGTACAAAGGACGCTTGGCAGATGGTTCATTGGTGGCTGTGAAAAGATTGAAAGAGGAACGCACACCTGGTGGGGAGCTTCAGTTTCAAACTGAAGTAGAGATGATTAGCATGGCTGTGCATAGAAATCTCCTTCGACTACGTGGGTTCTGTATGACACCAACGGAAAGGCTACTTGTTTATCCCTACATGGCTAATGGAAGTGTTGCTTCATGCTTAAAAGGTAGATCTTCTGTCTTATTCTTTTTAGCAATTGTTTATGTCCTTTTGATTCTCTTATATCTTTCATTCCTTTCTTTGCCCCTTTGCCCCTAACCACCCTACAGGGAACAGGGTTCTCATTGTCATATTTACCATTTCTCCCATAGTTCTACTTTATCCTATGCTTATGAAAGTAGTATAGTTGTTGGATGAAAGTATATTTGATGTAAGAAACTCTCAATAGTCAATAAACTTGCATTTTTTTGATTAATTGCTTTTTGGATTGTCTATGCTTACAATTAGGAAAAGTAACTTCAAGTTGATGCAGAGCCTGCATTTATGTTTTGTTCAGCCTGAGGTGTCTTCATTACTCTTTAGGCTCTCCTCTTTTTTTGTCCTTATATGGGATTCTTTTGCTTGTACCGAAGATGCAAACTTACTATGAAGTTTTGCTGCTGGACTTGTTCGTCAAGTTAACTGTTACTATAAATTTCAATCCGTAGATTGTATAACGAGATAAAAAGGTTTGACCTCTTGCAGCATAGGTTGTTCCTATAATTATAAGGTTATGCTGGCAGTGATCTTTATGATTACAAGGTTATCTTCTGTAGTTTTATTTCCTCTGTTAAAGATTTATATTAAGCTCTTTCTATGAGTAGCAGTGCTATTTTCTTTTCCCTCTATCCTCCTAAACTCTTCTTTGTGGTCCTGCAGGCATTTAAAGGTGCTAGTTTCAGTTCTAAGCGGTCGACATTCTAGGGAAGGAGCAATGTGAGTTGTTATTTTTTGACCCTTTACTGCCTAACAACTTTGTAGGATATCTAAACTCACATTGTGAATATATAATTTTAGTTGTTACAGGAATCACAATCACACTAATAACCATTTGTAGGGCAATGATACATTTATTTGACACCGACAATATACTTGCAATAAGCTAGCCATTAAAATATGCAGACTTAATATGCTATCAGTGGATTGTGATTCTTGATAGAATTCTGAGTTATTCTTCAATGCCTTTTTATAGACTTTTTGGATAGGTCGTGTTAGGTTCTCTAGCTTGGCTTTTTTCATTAGCTATAACAACTATGTATTATTATCTCCTTGCATTATGTGATTTGCTTTATACCTGTCTCCCTTTTTTCACCTTTTTCTCTTTCAATTTTATACCTTGATAACAGATAACTAATACTTTTCATGTCTGTAGGCTTGCTATTCAGAGACTAGAGATTGCAAAAAGTGATTTGCAACACAGAATTGCAAAGGAGGTAAATTTCTTCTGCCTACTTATTTTATGCTGAATCATAAAACAAATATATTTTTTTAATGAAATTGATCCTGTTTTCATTTTAGGCTAGAGGCAATGCAGTTTTACAAGCAAGCTTAGAGAGAAGGAAGCAAGCTTTGCATGAGCGATGCTTGGCACTTGAACAAGATGTACATATTTATATATCTCCCTCCAATATGAATTGTGACGGTTTAAATTTCATTTGCTGGTTTGCCCTGTGCTTTGTTGCTTGTTTTTAATGTGGCATATGATTTAATTTTCTGGACATTCTTGGGTTTCACATTCCTGACATCATTTTTGCTATTTTTTTTTTTTGCTTTAAATTGATTGAACCCTTGAATTTAAATTGTGTAAAATATTCTTGCAAAAACTAAAAGTTGTTTCTAATGAATTTTCCTTGTGTATTGCTACAATTTATGAGAGATGTTGGTTGTTAATAATGTAACATCTTTATTTATTTATTATTAGTAAACCATAAAATTTATGAAGTTGTTTTGGTTTTAATGAAGTAAATGCTCCTAACTTTATGATTATATGTATCATTATAAGGGGTGAGATATAAAAAAATCTCAAGTGCACCATTTTTTTGTGATTTTTATCCATTTTAAAAAATAATACAATACATAAAAAAACGATTTTGCCTAAAAATCGACTTTGTATATATTTTTTTGTTTTTTTAAAATAGATACAAAGACATTTATTAAGCAAAATCATCATCGTATGTCCACATACAAAGACGGTTTTGCCTAAAAACCATCTTTGTATGTATCTTTTTTTTGTTTTTATTAAATAGATACAAAGACGGTTATTAAGCAAAACTGTCTTTGTATGCAGACATACAAAGACGGTTTTGCCTAAAAATCGTCTTTGTATTTATTTATTTTATGGCTTTTTGTTTTTTTTAAATAGATACAAAGACGGTTATTAAGCAAAATCGTCATCGTATGTCCACATACAAAGACGGTTTTGCCTAAAAACCATTTTTGTATGTTTTGTTTTTTATTTTTATTTTTTTTAAAAAGAAACGAAGACGGTTATTAAGAAAAAAACCGTCATCGTATGTTGACATACCATGACGATTTTTCCTTAATAATCGTCTTCGTAGGTGTTTAATTAAAAAAAATGAAAAAAAATAAATACAAACAAAGACGATTTTTCCTTAAAAATCGTCTTTGGACGTTGACATACGATGACGGTTTTTTCTTAATAACCGTCTTCGTTTGTGTTTAAATAAAAAAAATACAAACGAAGATGGTTTGTTAGAACCGTCGTCGAAAGTACCACATTTTCAACGACACACACAACAACGACGATTCAACAACCGTCGTCATATGATCTAAATAACCATCGTCGTAACCCTCCTCTATAGTAGTGAATGCGGTCTAATATTAATGAAGGATTATTAATTTTTAATTACTATTTATTCATTCGTGGCGATTCTTAGGTATCATAAATTACATGTTCTCATTTAAATTTTAAAAAAAAAAACTAAATTTTGATGATAGAAAACTACCACAATTTTGCACATGGTTTGTCACATCATTCACCTTTGTAACGAAGTGGATGACAAGGGACTAAAATCAACAAATTTTCAAAAGTTTGGAGGACTAAAACCGGCAAAAAAAAATTATAAAACTAAAAAAATAATTATATTAAATTAAGAGATTAAAAACATATTTAAATTTATAACATATTTATATATGTCAGTATATATATTTTGAGTAATTATTAATTTATTAGCGTATGTTGCACATACCAGTTTATCAACAATATTTTCTTATATGTCCATTTTACCATTTATTTGTTTATTAGAGGATACATCTTTTCTTTTTCTTTTTTGCATTTTTTAGTTGTTGTTTCAACATGTGACACAAGTTGTAGTCTGATGCAGTTTTCTGCATGCTCTAATTTTTGGGAAATTCTTATGTTCTCTTTTGTGTCAAAACCATTATTAGGTGTCCTCTTGTTTCATTCTTATATTAAAGAGGTTGGCGCGTCAGAATTTCACGATAGGTGGCTTTAATTTCCTGGTCCTGATAAAGAGATATGCATTCACTACTTGAAAAATAATTTTAATTTTTCATAGAAGATGTCCACGAAGTATTAACTGAAAAATTTGTTTAATCTTATAAATAATATTTGCTAAACAAGTATTTTTAATACTAAGCTCCTTACATTTTCTTTGAAATGCAGCTCAAAATGGCTCAAGAGTTCTATTGAATCTGCCAAAGGTGGACTCTATTATTATTGTTGATGTTAGTAGTGGTAGTGGCTTATTTTCCCCGAAACCAAATCTGGAGCCTAACATGGAGCCATTGCACTAGATTTTTCTGAAAATATGCTTCGCGAATGATACGATTTCATTAAGAAAGATGATACACTTTCAATTTCAGCCACATATTCTTTTTCTTATCCAATACTTTTTTTTAAAAAAAAAAAAGCAAAAATTGACTTTTATTAAATTGGCACGAAGTGTGACCCAAAGAAAAAGATTACGAGAACCAACCAACCAAAACAAGGGTAGTGGCTAAAATACAAGAACATCAACAAGAATGAAGTAAAAAAAGCATCGGAGAAGAACACCAGTTTACAAAAGATAAAACACTAGATCGAGCCCCTTATACTTAAACCAAATCTAAGAGATTGATGGAATATGCCACAACACCATCTGAACATCAGGTGCAGCCCCTTGAAAATTAATTATGTTCCTATGTAGCCAAAGATACCAAACAGTAGCCAAACTACTAGATTCTGAATTTAATGTAGCTAAAGAATAAGAAATTCAATTGTGTTTTCTGTTTGTATGAGACATGTATGTCCTGAATACTAGCTACTTCATTTCATTGTTTGCAGTAATATTGCTATTCTAAGGATAGATGTATCTAGGCTTCCCTTCACATCTGGTTTAGTTTATGTTGTTCATGCTGGTGCAGCTTTGCATTGCTGGCCATCTCCCTCCACTGCTGTGTCTTTATGTGATGATGAACAGTATAATGTTTGGGTTGGGGCAACCTTTGTAATAGACTGACATCATTGTGTGGGCACATTTTGATTAAAAGCATGGGAATTAGTCTTTACACAAAAACGTTGTGCCTTCCATTAACACTAAAAATGCATATCCTCTGTAAGCCTTACTTTGTATAATTTAGGTTGGTTCACGGGGACTCAATTAAAAAACAAAAATTTAAATTTAGGGATTCAATTAAAACAAATTCGGAACCTATTTAATATATCAAATAATTTATGAACATAATTAAAATTTGCCAAGTTTTTATAGCTTAATATTTCCATCTTTGTAGGTCGGTATTCTCAATTCTACAGGTTGTAGAGATTCAGGCTTTGTTTGGGAGAGAGATTTTAGAGGGGAAGGGAGGAAAGAGAAAGATTTAGGCTTTGTTTGGGAGTTAGGAGGGGAAGGGAAGGAAAGATATTCAAGGGGAAGGGAGAGAAAGGAAAGGAAGGAAAATGAGAGAAGTTCTTTTCTTCTTGTTTGGGAGTTAAAATATATTAAGAGAGGGAATGGAAAGTTAATAAGATATTTTTACAATTTTGCCCTTGAATTGTGATTGAGTGTTTTGTATTTTGGTATTTTATTAACACTGGTTGGGTATGATAGTAATTTTATTAACACTGACTGGGGTAGAATAGTAATTTCATTACTTTTCCTTCTAAAACCCCTCAAATTGAGAGAAGAACAATTTTTAGACTTTGGAAGATTTTAGAGGAGTTTTAAAAATCCTCAAATCCTTTCCCTCAAAAATTAAAACTCTCAAATAAGGAGATGTCTCTACCTAAACCTTTTTCTTCCCTCCCTTCCCCTCTAAAATCCCTCTCCCAAACAAAGCCTTAGGTGATGATATCTCCTTATTTGGGAGTTTTAATTTTTGAGGAAAAGGATTTGAAGATTTTTAAAACTCCTCTGAAATCCTCCAAATCATTAAAATTGTTGTCCCCCCAATTTGGGAGTTTTTAGAAGGAAAAATAATAAAATTACTATCCTACCCCAACTACAAATTCAAAATTAAGTTTTATTTGTAAAATATAGAGTGTATTAATTTTTGAAGTAAGGGCAAAATTGTAAAAGTATTTTATTAACTCTCCATTTTCCTCTCTTAATATATTTTTAATTCTCAAACAAGGAGGAAGAAACTTCTCTCTTTTTCTTCCCTTTCCTTCCCCTCCCTTCCCCTTGAATCTCTTTCCTTCTCTTTCCTTCCTAACTCTCAAACAAAGTCTCAGAGGTGAGAATACTAACTTATAGTGATAAAAAAAATATTGACTTACAAAGACTTCACAATTTTTAATTAGATGTCCAAATTATTATAATTTTTAAATTGGTCTTTAAATATATATTTTTTCAATTGGATTCCTTCATATCCAATTAAAAAATTAATAGTTTAATAAGAACTGTTAGATAGTTAAATTTAACGTCTTATTATAAAAATGCTTAGGGCATGTTTGGATGAAAATATTGTGGAAATATAATTGCATGTTTTTCGAAAGCTCTCTTAGAAAGCTAGCAAAATTACACGAATTTTGTTTATCACAATTAGTACTTGAATTTCTGTGCACTATTTAGAATCACTTATCCCCTGTCTCCATAATTTCAATCTGTTTATAATTACGACCCTCAAAATCTTAAACAAGTATTCATGGGATGCCATTTCTTTATTTAATGGATTTCACATGTTTTGTCATCAATTTGTTGACTCAGTGACTTGATCCATATATGGATTTGAATGTTCTTCCACATATCTGTTTCACACTATATATTTAAGTATTGAAATTTTCATAATGGCACTCTCCCAATGAGCCAATATAAACATTTTATAAGTTGCTAAAATCACTCGGATACTAAGAAGTGTTCTTGGATGCACTTTTATTCTTTATAGTTCATCAACTGCCTGTATTTTAAGCCCTTTCAGAGATGTAAATCTGATCAAAATTGTGATCTTTTGATCTTTTTTCATTACAATCTGAAGTGTCACTGTCAAGATGTTGCATGCTGAATGTTCATTGAACTTGCCTTTGTGTATGACTTATTGGAATGACTACTAGAAAATTATCTCCTGATTTCAGTTGATATATTGTTCTATAATATAATTAGTTTCCCTTGAATCCCAACCAAGTTGATTTAAAGGTATTTTGACTTTCAGAGGAATCAAGAAGGCTATGGCTTTTTGACAGAGGAAGAGATCGAAGACCATTGCACCTCATGTGGTCTTACCAATTACTCAAGCAAAATTGAGCAGACTTATATTATGTTCACAGCTCAGAAGCCATAAAACTGGGTTTCATCTATTTATAACACTGATTCTCCTACTCCATTTCATTAATTCCTTCCGTGTAATTGTATTACACGGAAGGAATTAATGAAAATAAATTTGAAATCAGTAAATAAATTGTTTAATCAGTAAATAAATTAAAAATAGATCAGAAACTAAAGGGTCAAAATCAGAGTATTTTTTTGTTCTAGGAATCAAACTCAAGTACAAGAAGATTTATAACAACACAAACATACTTTGTTTAACCAATTGAGTTTGATTGAGTTTGATTCTTAATGTGACAATCAGATTCTAGATGGTTGTAATAATACAATAAGGAATTAATGAAATGCAGTATTATTTGTTTATTGGAAATATGATCATGTGAGTTATGAATCTTCACTATTGACCTAGAAAATCACGTTGAAAAGGGAATTGTTAAAATATAAACTTGATTTTGAGTTTTATTTATCTAAAAAATACCAATTTTTCAAAACATGTTAAGCTCAAATTCTAAAAATATGTTCTAAAAAAATCTCTTTAGAAAATAATTATAGGGTAGCATATGTAATTGTCTAGAATATGTGAGTAGGTATGCATTTATAAGAAAGTTTTAGAGATCAATTATATAAGTAGCCTCATATGTAATTGTAGTCATTAAATTAAATTTGTGTTGGCAAATATATTAGCGTTTGTATGAAGCCAAACAAATGAGTGCTCAATTATACAAATAGCCTCAATTTTAGTCTTTAGTATCTTCTATTCTCAAATATTTTTGTCACTATTAAAATTTCATTTCAACAGGGATATGAGAATTAAACCCACCGTAAAAAAATTTTTAACTAACAAATAAGCAAAATAGATTCTATGGTAAAAGATATAATGAGCTTATCCAAGACTAAATCACCATTTGGCCCTTGGAGAAGGACCTACACGTGATATGGCCTTTAAAAATACGGGCAAATAAGTAATCATATAAAATAGGACATCTGGGGGTGGCAATGCAATTAAAATAGCAGAAGAAGGTGAAGCTGAGGTAGAATTGCACCGGCCACTGCAGAATGATCCCCTCGGGCGGCTCACACGCTGATTCACACTCTGTTTGTTATTCTAACCTCATCATATCTGCTTTTGGCCACATATATATATATATATATATATATATATATATATATATATATATATGGATCTTTGACCTTTGACTGCTTGCTACATCAATTAAGCAAACTTAATTTACTATAAGGATGAGGAAAAGGAGATTATATAGACCTTTACGTGGTTTTAACCTTTCAAATTGCATTTCTGTTGAGGAACAAGAAATTTGTTTATATATGTATTAATAAAAGAATTTGGCTACTATGTGAAAGTTTTTTACACTATTATTTAAAAATAAATTATTATATAATTATTTTATTGATTTTTATAATAATTATTTTTTTACAAAAGTTGTAATAATTATCTCAAAATTCACACTTAAATTAATTTTTTGATTGCTTGAAAATGTAAGAGTATTTATACATACAATACATTAAAATTAAAATTTTAAAATAAGAATAAAAATATCTTTATATTTTAATATTATATCACCATTTTGGTATTATGTAAACATGCAAATGATACCAATAAATCGCTAATTCAAGTGGTATAAGATTTGATTCATTTAAGTAAGGTTTTCGATTAGAATCTTCTCGATGAGAAATTAAAACATAGCTGGGGAGGGAGATGCCACCAAATATGACTAATTAGATTCTCCGACGAAGTTTAATTATCGATAAAATTAGTAGATACTTTGTATATGTAAAAACAAAATATTTTTAAACTATAATTATTGTTGAATCTAATTTATATTTAGTGTTAATATAAAATATTTTTTTACCATCACTTGACAATGCATTTTCATTGGACATAATTTCTTAACCTAGATTTTATATTTGAACATCATTAATAAAAAAAAATACAATTGAGAAATGAGATTCTACTAAAAAAAAATGAGACAAGCTTTCCATGAGAGATTATAATTAGGGGAGGGGAAAAAAACATAGACCAGGATCTATTACATTCATGGCTTCCATAGAAATTAAATTACGGATCAACTTGTGTTCCATATCTTCTTTGCTAAAATGTCTGATCACGGGAACGGGTTTTGCAAAACCTAAATCAAAGCGCTAAAATTAAGCCTATAAAGCAAAAAGAAACAAACCACTCTTTCAAAGCCCAAGAAAAGAAAGGTCTTGGTTAGAGATTAGAGGCAGCACAATGAATAATTAAGGTCCTAAAAATTAGCACTAAATCAAGTCCCTTAAACAATTAATTTGTCATTAAATTTTCCTGGGTAGTGCTAAATGTGTTGTCCTTGTCTATCAAATGTTGGTTACAAATCCACATAATTAATAAAGTACAAACTGCTCAGTGATGATTGGTTTAATTGGAGTGGCCAATTGGTTGAATGTTGTTGCCCTTTGCTGATTGATTCCCCACAAAACATGGCATTTCGTCGTACATGTCTTGTTTTTTCAGATTTTTGCTGCTAAGTTTAGGCGATCCTGCGATTCCATGTACTGCCACATGCACAGCACATAGCACCAAGGACAATCTTTTCTGCTGCGATATGTGGTTGAATAATTTGGTTTGGTTGGAACAGCTTGTTGCTTTTATTAGTGAGAGAATGGAAGATGAGAAAGGTTGGGCAAGTACGCACTTTCATTTGGCTTTTTTGTTTTGTCTTTTTAGTTGTTAAAAGCCTAGAAACCTTGATAGTTTTTATTTAAATCATAATTGAAGTTAAGGAATATCGATTATGTTTGTTTTTATTGAAAATTGTATTTGATAATCTTTTACCCTTTGTTTGGTATGTGCACCGTATGTTGTGTGATTACGCTAATGCGTTTTATACGGCAAGTGCACCGATCGTTTAACAAGTAATAAAAGGGTAAGTAAAGTATCGTCTCCACAGGGATTGGAAAGATTTCTCAATAATTGTGAAAGTTGTAATCGAACAGTAATAAGAAAATACGCAAGAGTTTGTTGGATGATTGTGTTAAACTAAGGACAGAATTTAAAC
>PYAF01004353.1:44246-65369 GCA_007407185.1 Glycine tomentella | reverse complement strand
AATATTTCTATGATTTATGAAAGCTAAATTTTAATTGTTTTATTGAAAGTACTAATTTCTAAAATTGGTTAAAAACTAGATTAGGTTGTAGTATATTTTAGTAATCAATTTTTGAGATGTTTCTACACTTCCTTTTAATGACTTTTCTAAATTCCTATTGGTTGATTTTGTTTTTATTGGGTAAAATGTATAAACCATTCTGAGGAAAGGACTTTGTTAAAGATGCTTAGTTGAAGATGTTTGTTGTAATGAAATATTTTGGTGATTTGTACCATGTAATAAAACTGATATCAGTCTGTATTTTATTTTATATTATGTCAGACTTATAAATACCAATCAGTGACGAAAATCTTTTTAGCAGTTATTAGCAAACGTTGATTTGATATTTTAAGCAAGTTAAAAAGAATTTTCATTAAAAATCAATAATAACAAGATGGTAGATTGAGGTGTTACACATACAACCTGGACAACCATTTAGACCTCAAAAACAGTATAATCCTTACTCTAACACTTATAATCCTGGTTGGAGAGATCATCTGAATTTAAGGTATGGTCTTGGTCCACAACAACAGCAGGAGACACACCAACAACTATTCAGACCTCAACAACCATATCCATCTTCCACCAGCAAATATCAAGCTCCCCCGTTCAGACAACAGCCACAATTCTAGCAACCTACACCTACACCTACACAACCTGTGCAGACCTGTAAGGACCCTCATTCTTGGCACCTGACCCCGCGCGGTCACGCGGGGATTCACATCAGAAAACCCTTTTAAGGGTGTGGCGCGGATGGCGCCAGGGTTGGCGCTGATCGAGCCAGACCCACTGGAAAGTGGCGCCTGGAGCGCCAGATTCACGCTGATGGCGCCAAGATCTCTGGAATGTGGCGCCAGGGGCGCCAGAACGGCGCTGGTAGCGCCAGATTCTCTGGAGGTCCACGCCAGGGGCGCCAGTTTTCCCAGCCGGCGCTGATGGCACCAGGTGTGGCGTTAAGGGCGCCAGAGTCTCTGGAAGCTGGCACTGGGGGCGCGGGAGTGGAGCTGATGGCGCTAGACCACCTACATAGTGGCGCGGATAGCGCGGATCGCGCCAGAGCTCGGGCAGGGGCACTATTTAAGGCCAAAAACTCGAAATTGAAGAGGAAAACAGTTTCTTCTTCTTCCCCACGACCCCCAGCCTCCATTGGAGAGTATCCAAGCTTTTTAGGACCTTATATACTAGCCTAAACACCTCCCTATGACCTTTAATCCCTAGAGAAACCTTTGGAAAGCTAATATCCTTCAATTGTTTTCTTGAAAACCCCTTGTGAGAGAGAATTGAATTCTCAAGGAAAACTCAGAGAACTTGTGAGTGGCAAGGACCCACGACATATAAAGGACGCTAGAGCTTGAGAAAGCTGTCCTGAGGTCTTTTGAGTCGTCACTGAGGTAAGATACTCAAGTTTCTCAATTTAATTTTGATCCTGGAGGATTTTGTGAATAGTGACCCATATTAGCTGGGGCTAGAATTAGCCCAGGGTCCTGTAGAGGAACTTGTTTAGAATGGTTTAGTGATGAAGGATTAGCTTTCAGTTTTTGATTAATATAACTTTGAATTTTGGCTCTGTGGCTTGTATGTGTGGCTTGTGTGATAAGTCACTTGTGAGTTTGGAGCCATGCCAGAGCTTTGATTATGCTTGTGTTGAGCCTGTGAGGCTAGTGGAATGGTGCCTTGGTTAAGTTCTAGGTCGTTCCAGTGTTTTTGAACCATGGAGCTGTTGTGAGATTATGCTCTGTTAGATGAGCTGCATAGAGTCTGTGATGACTCAGATGCTTTGTATGCAGCCATGGTGAACCTTGTATGGTCTGAGAGAAGCCTAGTAAGGGCTTGTTCTGATTGAACCCTAGGATAGGAGAATTCTGCTATGTTTTGTTCTGATTGAATGTCTATTGGTTTGATGTTGATATGAGTCTGCATATTCCTTGATTAGGCCTTGATTGTGAGACTGTTGGTGGCGGGAGCCACAGACCAGGGAAAGAACTACAGAGTGAGTCTTTGACAGGTAAGTTCAGAGTCCCTGGGGATGAATTCCCATCTTGTGTGCCACACCACACTCCAGGGGAGTGGTGGTCATTTCATGATGCATGCATTGGTAGTTGCATCCTCATAATGATATATGTATGCATATGTTCTTGATTTGTGATGTGATATGACTGTGATAGATCTGTTGGCCAATAGATAGATATGGACCTCCCTAGGAGATGGTGGTTTCCTCCTAGCATGGCTGACTCTTGGTTGAGGTAGCTCCCAGGGGATTGATTCCCACAGGCCAGGGGATTACAAGTTGAGGTAGCTCCTTCTATTCTCGGAGGTACCATATTTTGTGCATCCATGCGAAGGGTTAGCACCCAATGGGATGGCACAGGTGTGAGTTCCAGACTCCCACTGATATAGGCGTTGAGGTAGCTCCGCCAGGCGTTGAGGCAGCTCCGCCATGTTGTATGATATGCTTATATTGTTATGAGTGCCAGAGCGCCAGGCCAGTGGGCCATTTGCTTGTGATTGCCTGATGTATGTGTTATGGAAGTGGGCCAGGGTGGAGGAGAAGCCTCCATGGACCCTGAGCTTATTGAGATGTGTTATCTCACCCCGTGTGGGGAATTATGATTTCAGGTGACTCTTCTGGAGGAAGAGAGCAGTCTCAGGGCAGGAGGCCCTAGTAGAGACGTTTCTGCTTGGCTGATAGCAGCAGATGGAGCTTGTAGGCTCATTTTTTATTATTTTTGGTTATATATTGTACCCTTGAGCAGGGATGGTGTAGGTGTACACCAGATGATGCTTGTATAGTTCTGTATACCCTTTGTGAGGGCTGATATTCTTTTGTATCACACGATGTGGTGTGAGTTCTGATGTATATGTTTGTACAGAACTATTTCTGATATGTATATGAGATTTCTCTCCTGAGTATACTTGTTGTATATTGATAATCTGCCTAAGTTTAGTTATCTGTCTTTATGTTTATGTTGTGAGAAACTGGATCAACAGGGGTGTGCCAAATGTGCTTTGTGTGTGAATTTTATGTGATTTGGTTTATTCCATACATAATGAATCAAGAAAAGTGATTCTGTGTTTCCGCTGAGTTTTATAAACTATGTTTTAAGCGCTAATCTGATATTATTAATGATAACACGTCGGAGGCCTACGGGGTGTTACAAGACCAGATATGGACCTTCCTTGGAGGACTTGATGAAGCAAATGGCAACCAGCAACATCCAATTTTAACAAAATGTCAGTGCCACCATCCAAGACCTACAGACTCAGATTGGACAATTAGTTACAACTATCAACCAGATGCAACAGCAAGGTTCTGGCAACATTCCAGCACAACCAGTTATTAATCTGAAGAATGTAGTGTTATTACCTTAAGGAGTGGCACAGAGCTTCCAAATGTTGTTGCCAAAATTGATGCTGGTGCCAAAACAGATTCTGCACCAACACATATTCCCTTATCTTTCCCTTCTAGATCCATTTCTACAAAGAAAGTGGTGGAGCTTGATCTAATCTGCTTGAGACTTTTAGGAGGGTGGAAGTCAATAATCCCCTCTTGGATGCCATCAAACATATTCAAAATATGCAAAGCTGTTGAAGGATTTATGCATCCACAAGAGGAAGCTCAAGGGAAATGAGTAAGTGAAGATGGGCATAAATGTTTTTGCACTTATACAGGGAAAAACTGTTGATGTCATTCCACTATCCACCTTGCCACAGAAGTGCAAGGATCCTGTCACTTTCATTGTCCCTTGCACCATTGGAGATTGTACTTTTGCAGATGCCATGTGTGATCTTGGAGCTTCGATTAATGTCATGCCCACATCGGTTTACAGATCATTACATCTTGGTGATTTTAAACCCACTGGTGTTGTTATTCACTTAGCCAATAGCAGTGTTGCGCTTCCACTTGGACTTATTGAAGATGTGTTGGTGCGAGTTAATAATTTGATTTTTCCAACATATTTTTACATTTTGGATATGGAGAATGAGTCTTCCAGCCATGGTTCTACATTGATCCTAGGGAGACCATTCTTGATGACAACCAGGACTAAAATTGATGTGTACGCAGGAACTCTTTCCATGGAGTTTGGTGATGACGTTGTCCAGTTTAACATTTTTGATGCGATGAGACATCCCATAGAGGAGCATTCTATTTTTCTTGTTGATATCATTGATGTTGCAGTAGATAGTGTAGGTAATTTCTGATTTACTTTTTGATGGTTTTTCTGATTTTGATCTTGGTTGTACCTGTGATGATTCTGCTATTGTGTGAAGATTTCCTCCACACTTGATTCTGATTGTGTTGCAAGTACAAATGTTGATTCTCCTATTTCCCTTCCATCAGCCACCAACCTTTCCTTGCCTTCCACCATTCAGCCACCTTCCTTGGAGTTGAAGTCACGACCTGAGCACCTAAAATATGCATATGTGGATGATGCTCAGAAGCTTCCAGTCATCATATCTAGCAGCCTGTCACTTGAGCATGAAGAGAAGCTGCTGCATGTTTTGAGAGGCCACAAAAAGGCCATTGGATGGACACTTGTTGACCTTCCTAGAATCAACCCTTCCATTTGCATGCATCGGATACTCTTGGAGGATGATTCTAGGCCGGTGAGGCAGCCACAAAGGAGGATGAATCTCACTATTCTTGATGTGGTGAAGAAGGAAGTGATGAAGTTACTGGTTGCAGGGATCATCTATCCAATCTCAGATAGCACGTTTCACCCGTCCATGTGGTCTCTAAGAAGTCGGGTATCACAGTTGTGAAAAACCAGGATAATGAGTTGATTCCAACTAGGGTGACCAACAATTGACAAGTTTGCATTGACTACAGGAGACTCAACCAGGCAACTCACAAAGACCATTTCCCTCTCCCATTCATTGACCAAGTTCTAGAGAGGTTGGCGAGTAAATCACATTATTGTTTTCTTGATGGTTTTTTCGGTTACATGCAAATTCATGTTGCACCAGAGGATCAACACAAGACCACATTCACCTGTCCATTTGGCACATTTGCCTACACCCAGATGCCTTTTGGCCTATGCAACGCATCTGGCACCTTCCAAAGGTGCATGGTGAGTATCTTTTTTGATTTATTAGAGAGTTGCATGGAGGTGTTTATCGATGATTTCACTGTTTATGGTTCCTCTTTTGATGCATGCTTGGATAATCTCTCTAGAGTGCTTGACCGATGTATTGGGACTAACCTTGTTCTTAACTTTGAGAAATGCCATTTTATGGTGCATGAAGGTATAGTCTTAGGGCATTTGGTCTTTAGTAGAGGTCTTGAGGTCGATAAGGCCAAGATTGATGTGATTACTTCTTTACCTTACCCCGCTTCTGTGCGGGAAGTGCGTTCTTTTCTTGGACATGCGGGTTTTTATAGGAGATTCATTCAAGATTTCAGCAAGATTACATTGCCATTGTCCAAGCTTCTCCAAAAGGACGTAGACTTTATGTTTGACCAGCCTTGCAAAGAGGCATTTGAGGGATTAAGGAAAAAGCTTACTACTTCTCCCATCATGCAGCCACCAGATTGGGAGCTTCCCTTTGAGCTCATCTGTGATGCCTCTAATTATGCACTTGGGGTTGTGTTGTCACAGAGAGTTGATAAACTCTCCCATGTCATTGCTTATGCTTCACGCACTTTGGATGCAGCCCAAGTTAACTACACCGCCATTGAGAAGGAGCTTTTGGCTATTGCTTTTGCTTTAGATAAATTCAGATCTTATTTGCTTTGCTTCCATATCATTGTCTTCACTAACCATGCAGCTTTGAAGTACCTGTTGAAGAAGCCTAATGCTAAACCTAGATTGATCAGGTGGATGCTTCTTCTTCAAGAGTTTGACATTGAGATTAAGGACATGAGTGGTGCAGAAAACTTTGTTGCTGATCATTTGAGTAGGATTGAGGGACCTATTGAGTCCTTTCTTATTCGTGATAATTTCCCCGATGAGCATTTGATGCATTTGCATTCATCACATGTCACACCTTGGTTTGCTGACATTGTGAATTTAAGTGTTGCATCGGTTGTCCCACCTCAAGCATTTAGGTCCCAAATAGATAAACTTAAGAGTGATGCTAAATATCATGTGTGGGATGATCCTTATTTGTGGAGGTTTGGTAGTGACCAAGTGATCCGCAGGTGGGTGCCAGATCATGAAATTCAGTCTATTCTTTAGTTTTGTCATGGCACACCCACCAGAGGTCATTTTGGTCCTCAGCTGACCGCTAAGAGGGTATTGGATTGTGGGTTCTTTTGGCCCACCTTGTTTAGAGATGCTCATCACTTTACCACCACTTGTGAGCAGTGTCAAAGAGTAGGAGGAACCATTACACATAGGCATGAGATGCCTCAGCAGCCCATTATTTTTTGTGAGATTTTTTATGTGTGGGGTATTGATTTTATGGGTCCATTTTTAGTTTCTCATGGTTTTTCATATATTTTGCTTGTTGTTAATTATGTCTCTAGATGGGTTGAAGCTAAGGCCACCAGAACTAATGATTCTAAAGTTGTTGTGGATTTTGTGAGATCCAACATTTTTTGCAGGTTTGGTGTGCCTAGAGCCATTATTAGTGACCAGGGTAGCCATTTTTGTAATAAGTCATTGGCATCCTTGCTTCAGAACTACGAGGTTATGCATAGAGTTGCAATAGCTTATCATGCCCAAACTAATGGGCAAGCAGAGGTTTTTAAAAGAGAGATCAAGCAAGTGTTATAGAAGGTGGTGCAACCCAATAGGAAGGATTGGAGCAAGCTACTTGAGGATGCTTTATGGGCTCACAGGACCGCTTACTGAACACCTTTAGGGATGTCTCCCTATAGGGTGGTTTTTGGTAAGTCATGCCACCTTCCGGTGGAGATTGAGCACAGTGCTTATTGGGCGGTGAAGAGTTGTAACATGGCATTTGATGAAGCGGGTATGGAAAGAAAGCTTTAGTTGCAAGAACTTGAAGAGATCCGCTTAGAAGCCTATGAGAACTCCAAGATTTACAAGGAGAAAGTAAAGAGATTTCATGACTCTAGGATTCTTAGGAAGGAGTTTCATAGTGGCCAAAAAGTGTTCTTGTTTAACTCTCGCCTTAAGCTTATTTCCGGTAAACTTCGATCTAGATGGGATGGACCTTTTGTTATTACTAATGTTTTTTCCCATGGTCCAGTTTAGATTAATAATAAAGTTACCGGCAAAGTCTTCAAGGTCAATGGTCACCAATTCAAGTTATTTCATGAGAGCTCTCAAGTGGAGGAGGAGCTTGTGGTGGACATCTATTTGGTCTTGCCATTTTTGTGTGATGATGCGTCTTGAATGACATTTGAGAAGTTTCCTTTTCCCTTCTTTTATTTGTTGTCTCTTTGTTTGTATTTCTTTGCATGCTTACATTGAGGACAATGTGCAATTCAAGTGTAGGGTGAAGGTTTACAAAATCTGTTTTCTGTTTTAGTTTTAGTTTGAGTCTGTATGTATGCCGTTTTCTATCTGTTTTCCAGAGAGAAATGATTTTTCAAAAAATATTTCAACTTGTGTAATCGATTAATTCGATGGCGTAATCGATTATTCCAGTGAACGTTGAGTTTAAAAAAATATGAAGAATAATCGATTACGACAATTATGTAATCGATTACATGAGTTCAAAATTCAATCTAAACTCCTGTTAAAGCCAATTTAATCGATTATTCTGTGGCTTAATTGATTAAAACAGGGAATTTATCAGAATGAACAGTGAATATACAGCAAATTTCGAATAGAATGCTTTTGTAATGAATGACAAGTATAAGGTTCATTTTCATGTAGATTATCACATAAACAACATGCTAACACACATTAGATTTATCTGGAATTCCTAGCATGTTTCTAAGTGAATAGAATCTATCTCTTGCTAAGGGTTTGGTAAAAATATCAGCTAATTGATTTTCAGTTTCAACAAACTCAATTTTGATATTACCCTTTTGAATGTGATCTCTGATAAAGTGATGTCTGATTTCAATGTGTTTGGTCCTTGAGTGTATAATAGGATTTTTGGAAATGTTGATAGCACTTGTGTTGTTACACAGCAGGGGAATTTCTTGTAGCTCAACACCAAAAGTCTTGTAGTTGTTGCTTCAACCATAGACTTTGTGCACAACAGCTTCCAACATAAATGTATTCAACTTCAGCAGTGGAAAGGGCTACACATGATTGTTTCTTGCAATGCCAAGAAATGAGTGAGCTTCCCAATAAGTGACATGTTCCACTAGTGCTTTTTCTATCCAATTTGCATCCTGCAAAATCTGAGTCGGAATATCCAATTATTCTTATTGATGTACCTTTAGGATACCATAATCCAACTTTTGGTGTGGATTTAAGATATTTAAGTATCCTTTTTACTGCAGTAAGATGATATTCCTTTGGATTTGCTTGATATCTTGCACATAAGCAAACACTTGGCATTATATCCGGTCTACTTGCAGTTAAGTATAACAAGGATCCAATCATTCCTCTGTACTTTGACTCATCAACACTTTTTCCTCTTTTATCTAAGTCAAGATAAGTTGATGTAGCCATGGGAGTTGCAGCATCTTTGCATTTTTCCATTTCAAATTTCTTAATCATTTCCAGGCAGTACTTTGATTGACTAAAAAATGTTCTATTCTTCATTTGCTTCACTTGAAGTCCAAGAAAGAATGTCAATTCTCCCATCATAGACATCTCAAATTCACTTTGCATAGAGATAGAGAATTCCTTGCACATAAACTGATTAGATGAACCAAATATTATATCATCTACATAAATTTGAACAATCAAAATATCATTGCCTCTTTTCTTGATGAACAAGGTTTTGTCCACTTGTCTTCTTATGAAAGATTGGTCAATCAGAAATTTTCTCAACCTTTCATACCAAGACCTTGGAGCTTGTTTCAAACCATATAATGTTTTTCTTAATTTGAAAACATGATTTGGATGTTTAAAATCAATGAATCCAGGAAGTTGATCAACATAGATTTCCTCATCAATATATCCATTTAAAAAAGCACTTTTAACATCCATTTGAAACAATTTAAAACTCATTAAGCATGCATAAGCAAGTAACGACCTAATGGCCTCCAATCTTGCAACTAGAGCATATGTTTCATCATAATCAATGTCTTCCTCTTGGTTGTATCCTTTAGTAACCAATCTGGCCTTGTTCCTTATGATGATACCATTTTCATCAAGTTTGTTTCTAAAAACCCACTTGGTGCCAATAGGTTTATGAGAAGAAGGTCTAGGAACTAATTCTCATACTTCATTTCCCTTAAATTGATTTAATTCTTCATGCATGGCCATCAACCAATGTTCATCAAGTAAAGCTTGGTCAATGTCTTTTGGTTTAATTTGTGAAACAAATGCCATCGTACAACAAAGATTTCTTAAAGAGGATCTAGTAAAGACTCCCTTTGATACTTCCCCTATGATATTGTCAAGACAAAAATCTTTAGTGGTTCTCCAATCCTTTTGCTCTTGAATGGGTGTTGAATATTCCACATTGTCATTTGAATCAAGCTTTATCTTTTCATTAAATTGCATAACATCTTCCAATTTTCCTGTATCATCATCACATACTTTTGCCTCCGTGGAGGTGTTAGACTCGTCACATATTACATGCACTGATTCTTTTACACATAATGTTCTTTTATTGAAAATTCTATATGTTTTACTTTGTAAAGAATAGCCAAGGAAAATACCTTCATCAGTTTTAGCATCAAATTTTCCAAGAGATTCTCTGCCATTATTTAAAACAAAACATTTGCAGCCAAATGCTCTTAAATGTGAAATGTTTGGCTTCATTCCTTTGTATAGCTCATAAGGTGTTTTCTTCAAAAGAGGCCTTATTAGAAGTCTATTCAAAGTGAAGCAAACAATGTTCATTGCATCAGCCTAAAAATGTTTTGGGAAATTTGTTTCATTAAGAAGAGTTCTAGCACCCTCTTCAAGGGATCTACTTTTCCTTTCCACAACACCATTTTGTTGAGGTGTTCTAGGAGCAGAAAAATTGTGGTTTATTCCATATTCTTCACAGAACTTTTCAAAGTTTTCATTTTGGAATTCACCACCATGATCACTTCTTATTGAAACAATGTTGCAAGCTTTTTTCATTTTGAATAGTCTTGGTTAATTTCCTAAATGCTGTGAATGCTTCATTCTTGGTTCTTATGAACAAAGTCCATGTGTATCTAGAAAATTCATCAACAATGACAAGACCATAGTAGTTACCTCCTAGACTCATTGTTCTTTAAGGACCAAATAAATCCATATGCAATAGCTTAAGGGGTTTAGTTGAAACTACATTTTTGCTTTGAAAACAATTCTTTGTTTGTTTTTCCTTTTGATAAGCATCACATATTTATCCTTCTCAAACTTGAGCTTAGGTAAGCAATTACTAAGTCTTTTCTAATGAGCTTATTCATATGATGCATGTTCAAGTGACTTGCTCTTCTATGCCATAACCAAGTATCATTAGTTTTACTGATTAGGCAGTTAGTATTGTGAATAAATGAATGCTCAATTGAAAGTACATAAATGTTACCTCTTCTCTTCCCAACATGTATAACCTCACCATTTTGGCTATCACGTATCAAACAACAATTGTTGTTGAAGGAGACATTGAATCCTTTATCACATAATTGACTTATGCTTAGAAGGTTATGCTTTAATCCTTCAACATATAAAACATTTCTGATCATTGTTCTAATGTTGTCTCTTATGTTGCATTCTCCAATTATTTTGCCTTAGTTATTATCACCATAAGTGAAAAGTCCTCTATCCTTTAGTTTGACATTTGTTAGCATGGATATGTTACCCGTCATGTGTCTAGAGCATCTACTATCAATGTACCATATTGATGATTTTGCTCTAAGACACACCTGCAGAATTCAAATCAAGTGGCAAAGAAAGGTACCCAATTGAGGTTGAGTCCATAGGGGTTAGCTATTTCTTTTTCTTTGGCACCCAAATGCATTCTCCATTTGGTACATAATATTTTCTAGTAAAACACTTATAAGATGTATCCCTCTCTTCATGCAATAGTTACAAGTTAGAGTTTTTGATGATTTTTCAAAGTAAGCATGTTGATTACACTTTGAATTATAAAAACTCCTTTGATTCTTCTGTTTTGGTGGTACAAATACAGTTTTTCCAAAACGTTTTGAACCTTGTTTACCCAATCCAAAAGTATCTCTGGCATATTTTTGCACACTTAGTATTTCAGCTAAGTTGCATTTTCCTCTATAGAACTTTTCAAAAGATCAATCAAGTAGCTATTTTCAGAAAGAAGTAACATGTACTTTTCTCCTGAACTTCTTTGGAAATCATCAAACTCTTCTTGTAATAATTTGCACTTTTCAATCTTAAAGGAGGAAGAAGGACATGTGCACCCATTAGCCTTGTAGTTTGAAAGAAGCTTTTCATTCTCTTCTTTCAATTTACAAAGGTCACTTTGCATTTATGCAAGTTTGCTAATATGCCATCTTAAATCTCCTTTAAGCTTGTTATTAGATTTTGCTAACTTTTGACCCTCACTATGCATATCATGAAATGCATTAACAATTTGATCGTATTTAGAATTTACCTCAGACTCAGCACTAGAGAACTCTTCATCATCGCTTAGAGTTGATGTGCAACAAACATTTGCTTCTTCTTCACTTTCACTAGCTAATCCGGATGTTGTTGATTCAGTATCTTCCCAAGCAATATATACTTTCTTTGGCTTAGTCTCTTTTCTACTCTTTCTTTCACCTTGTTGCTTCTTTAGAAAGATAGGACAATCAGATTTGATGTGGCCAGGTTTACCACATTCAAAACATGTGAAGTTAGTGGATTTATTGTTGTTGTTATCCTTTTTGCTGATGAACTTTGATGGCTTTCTGTTTTTGTTCCTCTTCATAAACTTGTTGAACTTCTTGACTATTAGATTCAGGTTTTCATCACTTTCATCTTCTTCACTTGAATCTTCTTGTTTCTCCACACTTGCTGATGCAGCTTTTAATGCTATATTCTTTTGTTTTTTATTTGCATTCTCAGAATATGTTAATTGATACATTTCTAGATCATATTCAAGTAGCTTACCGAAAAGTGCAGCCATAGACATTTTGGAGAGGTCTTTTGATTCTTTGATAGTTGTCACCTTAGGTTGCCATGATCTTGTAAGACATTTCAGAAGTTTGATGTTTAATTCTTCAACATCAAAGGTCTTTCCAAGTCCAAGAAGATGATTTACTATGTGAGTAAATCTTGTTTGCATTTGAGATATGGTCTCTGTGGAATTCATCACAAACATCTCATACTCATGAACCAAAGCTTGTTTCCTTGATCTTCGTACATCTTCTGTACCTTCATGAGTAACCTCTAACATATCCCACATTTCTTTAGCACTTATACACCTAACAGTTCTGAAAAACTCATTAGAAGAAAGTGCAGAGGTGATCATATTTATAGCCTTAAAATCATATTGCACTATTCTTTTCTCAACATCTGACATTTTATCCCAGTCTTTGGGAATCAATTTACCATCAATAGTTTTCATAGGGACCAAGGGACCCTTTTCTATAGCATTCCATGCACCCGGGTCATTAGATTGTATAAAAATCTTCATACGATTTTTCCAAAAGCTAAAATGCTCTCCCTCAAACATCGGTGGACGATTTAGGGAGACACCCTCTTTGAAATTAATCTTAGTGGTGTTGATGTTTCTTATGAAAGATAGTGATCTTGAATAAATCTCAAGAACCAGCTCTTGATACCAATTGAAAAATACTATGAACACTCTTCAAATAACCAAGAGGGGGGTGAATTGGTTAATACCAACTTTTAAAACTTTTCTTGAAAACTATTTGCGGAATTAAAACAAGGATCGTATCACACAATCACCCTTAATCAAAAACAAATTTTTGTTTCAATCTAATATGAGCTTGAACTGCATGTAATGAATGAAATAACTCTTATTGATTGTCTATTGATTTCCAACCAAGAATAATGAAAGTTATACTAATAAAGATACAATCACACAAAAATTTATACTGGTTCACCTCACAAACATGGAGGCTACATCCAGTGTCTTCCAACCAACACTAGGTTAGAGTTTTCACTATTTCAAATTATTCTTGTACAAGCACAACAAGTGACTATCTCTATCAACACTAGACAAAGATCCTGAATTCTAAAACACTATTAGAATACAAGTCACAAAGATCTTGAGAAACCTACTCAAATCTTCAAACCTAGAGAACCCTTCTCTAGAATGCTTTACAAGGAATCAATTTGAAAAGATACAATACAACAAAACAAAAACTCTTGGTAAAACCAAAAAGAATGATTCAAGACAAACACTACCTGTGATCCATCATGTATGAACGAATGAAAAACGAAATGAGATTACCATACAGTCCAAGTACAATGAATTCTATAGCTCAAAATCAATATCTTGAAATCTTCTTTCTTTAGCACATCCTTTCTAAAATTCAGAAATCTTGATATTTACAAGATGTATTAATCACTGTGGAATCAATTTCTTGGACACTTTTGAAAGCTTAGAATTTCTTTTGTAAGTCACTCAAAGATATGGATTAATTTGCACAAGTTCTATATTTATAGAAATGACTTACAAAGGCTTTTAAAAAATAGAATTAACTGACAATAATCAATTAAAATGATAGTGTAATCGATTATGTGCCTTATGTAATTAATTAAAGTAACCAAATAATCGATTAAATTGTTCCTCAGAAATCTGGAAACAGATCGCGAACAAATTAATCGATTATTCCGCAATGTAATCGATTAAAGCAGAAAAGCAGAGTTTTCTAAAAAGCATGTGTAATCGATTACGAGAAATGGTAATCGATTAAAGCAGAAAGGTATGGTTTTCCAAAATACACTGTGTAATCGATTACTTCAATCATGTAATCAATTAAAGTGTTCTTCATGAATTTTCGAGTTATGAATAAGAACATTTTAATCGATTAATCTACTGTGTAATTGATTAAAACAGTAAGATTTAATTTTTCAAAAACAAAGCCATGAGAATTTGTTTTCCTTTTTAAATCATTTAACAACTTATAAATTTTAATAGCACCTACTTATGCAAATACAATGAGACATGCAAATGGCAATGCAAGGATCACAATGTAATGTACTTGAATCAAACTTAAACACATTGCACAAGTCTTCATACTTGATTGGGCATGATAAAGCAAAAACAACTTCAAGCCAATCATCAAGCTTCTTCTTCATTCTCGCTTTTTATTCTTCTTGCAACTTCCCCTATATCAAACAATGGATTGAAGGATGAATATGTTGTACTTTATATATTTTGGACACATATGGATGCAGTAAAATTAAGCAATGCATGTCATTTGGTATTCCTCATAAATAGTACATACAAAACAAATAGATACGAACTTCATTTACTTGACATTGTTGGTGTGGCACCTACTGGGATGACATTTTCTGCTGCATTTGCCTATTAGGAGGGTGAACGTATAAACAATGTTGTTTGGGCTCTTGAACGATTTAGAGGTATTTTATAAGAAGTGATGCACTCCTTCAAGTCATTGTTACTAACAAAGATTCAACATTGATGAATGCAGTGAAAGGCGTGTTCCCTGAGTCAACTAACTTGTTGTGTCAGTCTCATATTGATAAAAATGTTAAGGCAAAATGTAAAACCCTTATGGGTCAAACAAAAGCATGGGACTATGTGATGGAAGCATGGAAGAGTCTTGTGGATTGTTCTACTAAGATAGAGTATGATTGCTTTACGATGTTTGAAATTGCTTGTTCATCATGGCCAATGTTTGTTGACTATGTCAAACACACATGGTTGATTCCACACAGACAAATATTTGTAACAATATGGATGAATAAGGTGATGCATCTAGGAAACACAAACTAACAGGTATGAAAATTGTTAATCTATATTAGTTTTTTTAAGGACACATTAATGGATGAAAATAATTCTTTGCCTTTTTAAATGCAGGGTTGAGTTTGGACATTGTACCTTAAAAAAACTACTCCATAATAGCCTTGGAGACCTATGTAGTGTTTGGAATGCCATGAACAACATGATCACTTTGCAACACAGTGAAATAAAAGCATCTTTTGAGACAAGCACACATGTGGTCCGACATGTTTTTAAGGTTACCTTATACAAGATACTAATTGGTATGATATCAAGATATGCGTTAAATCATATTGTTGCTAAGTTTGAGCGAGTGAATTATGCTGGCATTGACAGTTCTCGTTGTGGTTGCATTATGAGAACTATTCATGGTCTCCCATGTGCATGTGAGCTAGCTAGATATGTTGTTGGTAGCATACCACTTGATAGAGTCGATATGTTTTGGCAGAGGCTATGTTTTTCAAAATAAGGTTTATCTGACTCTGAAGTCTACATATCTGAAGAGATGGAAGGCATATTCAAGAGGTTTGAAAATCTTGATATATGTGACAAAATGACTCTAAAGAGTAAACTTTGGGAACTTGCATACCCTGAACTAACTTCAATGTGTGCTCCTCTTGAAAAGGTGAAAACAAAAGATGGTCAAAAGAAACAAATGACCAAACAACAAAGATCAACAAAGCATGATCCATCTTACTTTGAGTATATGGATGCATTACATTCAGTGCAAAATAGTTGCTCCACATTGAAACGATCTGCATCATCATTTGAACAAACAAAACCAAAGAGGAACATGACAATGTTGGATCAATTTCATCCATGCATGCAAGATTTCATTGAAAACATTGTTGATGTCAAAGTTGATGGTAATTATGGATATCGTATAATTGCTGCCATATTAGGTTTGGGTGAAGATTCATGATCCTTGGTTCGTAATGATTTGCTCAAAGAACATGGACAATGGTGTGATGACTATATAGTTCTGTTTGGTTGCATAGATAGATATGAGCATTTAAAGCGGTCCCTACTTGTTGATGGACTATCCATGGTATATAAATTTTTTGTTACACATTAATGGACAAATATTATTATAATATTGATTAAATTTGTCACATATAGGTAACCATGATAAGTGGATGAATATTACCAATATGGGTTATGTCATTGCATCAAGGTATAACGTCATCCTTGTTTCTCTTTCTCTCCAACAAAGCATGACGTTTTTCCCTTTTAAAAAGTCAACCACCAAGAGATAGTTTTGTTATATGTATTTGTCGTGTCTATGGCAATCATTTTGTTCAGGTATAGCAATGAACCATTTCATTATTTTTTGGATTATAACATGTGTTGTTAACATTTGAATGCATACTGGTCATTGTAACAAGTTTTTCTAAGAGATGGTTGTCCTATGTCATCAACTGTTCTATTATGGTCAACACATTGTCATTATGAAACAAAATAATGGCCTACTCCTTATATTAGTCGAATGCACCAGTATAGTAATTCCATGAGATTGACCACACAACATGTTGATCTAGGAGAAGATTGAACATTTTGTTATTGTTTATGGGTTTGTAACTTAGATAGTTGTAATGTCATGGATAAATTCAGGTAACACTTTAGTGATCATGTTTGTCCAACGAAGATAGTTTTTGTTTCTGAATTATAATAGTCAGATATAAAATAAACACATATGTTAATCATAGTCAGATATATAGTCAATGAAATAATACAAAATCATCATCCTCGTCCACCACCATCTCTTCCTGGTGCTTCCTTCTTTCGTCTTGACCGAACAAAAACATTTTCGTGCTTAGTGACACCCCTGGCTAATCTTATACATTAGTTTGTTATAGTGTATGCATCAATTCCAGCAGTTATCATCCTCATATCTAACATGTGTTGCAAGCTTTTTGCTATCTTTTATCAAACAACCTAAGACAATGACAACAATGTCAATAATAAATATTGGAATATTTATAAAAAATTTTGCTTAAGAGAATTGTAAGTATATTATACAACTGTATGTCGAGGCATCTCAGCATCAACAGGTGTTGCTGCATGTTGATGTGGCATAGTTGTTGTATCATCAGGTAACACATGTGGATGTGGCATAATTGTTGTAGGATCATGCAACACAAGTGCAATAGTAAAGGAATCCCTCAATTTAGATTCACTTTAAAGGAATAAAATTTCCAAAGAAGTACTTTAGATGAGTTGTATTGATGAATTCTCCAATGAAAATTATTGTTGAACTGTAGGAGAATGGAACTAATATACTTAAGTTTACTATTTCCTTATCTATGAGTTTTATCTTTGAGATATTGCTTTGTTTTCATAGTTGGATGCTTAGGATTCCACAATCTTCCAAAGTTTTGGGTGCATTTCTTGATTTTCAGTTCTGGATGTTCACACAGTTACTCTGAAATGGTTTATGTTAGATATAGGGGGAGCATGAAGATGGATCAAGATACATGCTAAAGATGAATGAGTGTTTTAGCTCTGTACGTGTCATTCAATTGAAGACATTTGTAATTGCTTGGTTTATGAGAGAATCATCCTATGATCCATTGCATTGCATAAACATCATTTATTTACTTGCATTCATGATTTTACAAAAGCACATGGTTTGTGAAAAGATTTAAGATTTCATGATTGCATCAAAGTAAAGTGTTCATGATTTTAAGTTTTAGGAAAAACTATTTTTCACTGTATTAATCAATTACCAAATATTGGTAATCAATTACCTGAGCTTTGGAGAACAAAATAATCGATTACCAGCATTAAGTAATCGATTACTCAATATAAACACAGAACATGACTTGACTGTGTTAATCGATTACCATTTATCCGTAATCGATTACTTAGTTCATTTATGTAACAATGAATCTCTGTAGTAATCGATTACAGGTCGAAATAATCGATTAGTTTGTTCATATAACCTTTTTCCAGAAAACTGAAGAACATTTTAATCAATTAAATTTATTTTCAATCGATTACAAATGAAGTTTTAATCGATTACTTAGGCAATTTAATCAATTACATTCATTTACATCAGTTTGTTATACATAGCTGGTGGGTTTTCTGAAACTTACAGATCATAACTCTACTAAATTTCCAAAGTTTTCATAAGCCTTCTGAGATTGAGAAAGGTTACTCTGAGTTCTAAAGTGTTTGACCCACAAATTCAAATCTTCATGGTGTTTTGAAAGATTTCTTGGACAAGACAACAAAGAAGCTTTTTGGAGAGGAGGTTCTAAAATTGTTTTTCATTTCAATCTTATTTTGGTAACTCATATTCATTCATATCCAGTGGATCATCAGGTTGTCTCTCTCCATTAGCTTTGCTTGTAAATTCGTTTTTGTATTTTTGGTTGTTTGTAACTATTACAAAGGGTTCTTGAAGCTTTTTCTAGAGTGAGTTTCTCTAGAGGGAAGAGTAGAGAATGGTTCTCTATATCGTGATCACTATAAGTCTAATAGGTTTTTAGATTTCTGTTCTTTATCTAGGTTTGATAAAGAGTGATTGTTGTAAAGCTTGTAAGAACTGAATTTTGTGAATAGTGGAACTCTAATCAAGTTTTGATTAGAAGAAACTGGATGTAGCTTCCCTTGTTGAGAGGTGAATCAGTATAAGTTCTTGTGTTGATCTCTATCTTTTAATCTCTTCTTGTTATCTTGATCTGTGATTCTTGGTGAATTCTTTATTACTCAACAAGTTAAGTTTTTGTAATTGTTTTCTTAGGCTGTGTAACACCCCGTGTGCACCCGGTGCGTTATCACCAAAAATACTAGTGTCACGCTAACAGCGTTAACTAGGCGCGGCGCAAAAGCGATAGAATCGTTTTTCTCGATTACACTATGCATGAAATATAAAACACATCACCCAAAACAACCTTAAACCCCTGCTGATCCAGATAAAACTAACATACAAAAACACAAAACATAGGCAGATACATAAACATCTAAACAGAGGAAATCAGGAGGAACATACAACAACCTCATCTATACATATACATGCTCAAAAACAAGACCACATTTGGTCATACATCATTATATGTACAGTACAACGGTGTACACTCACACCCTATCCTTTAACAGATACAATACAGAGATCAAAACTCTTCTAATCTTCATCTGCAGCCCATGACCATCTCTAGCACTCTCAGCTAGAGCCTCCTGCCCTGTGGTTGCTCCTCTCCTCAGGAAGCACCTGAAAACCACAACCCACAACAGGGGTGAGATAAACATCTCAGTAAGCTCAGGGTTCTGGGAGATCCTCCCTCACCCTGGTTCACCCCCAAGCACAGACATAACAAGCATAACAAGCCCAGGACATCATCCTAGCTATCACTCATTCCCCAACTCTCTGGGTACTCAACTGAATGCTATCACTATCAGAGGTCTCACACCTCATACCGGCTCTCAAGCCATCTCAACTAGTCTCATAGAGCCATACCATCACTATGGCATCCATATACTACACTGGCTCTTTCAGACGTCTCACAGAGATACTATCACATAAGTGTCAATCTCTGGACACTACTCATACTCGAGAGGCACAACCTCCCAAAAACATGCGAACATTGCCTGAGGACTATCACTCAGGACTTACTCATCCAGATATGGCTCATCTAAGAGACTCTAGGCTCTCATCTCCTCGAGAAAACTCTCTCTAGAGATACAACATATCTGCAAGCTACCTGGTCCCGCCAGGACTTTCACACATAATCATTATCCATGTGATTCCGATGGTTATCGCCATCTATCACTGATCCATCATCATCCTGCGGAGGCTTCATCTAGATATATAGGCCACATCTCCACCCACAGAGGATCATCTATATACTAGGAACATCTCATGGCAGGACATCACTATATCTATCACAGGCCGTCCGAATATATAGGTACAACCACGTTTGGAGGACTCCTATATAACGGTACATCTCTGTAATGAGGCTCATCCGAATATATAGGTACAACCACGTCTGGAGGACTCCTATATAACAGGTACATCTCTGTAATGAGGCTCATCCGAATATATAGGTACAACCACGTCTGGAGGACTCCTATATAACAGGTACATCTCATGCCCTATCACTCACAACCACCTGAGGAGGCTACGTCTGTGGATATAGGAACATCTCCCGCAGGAGGCTACCTCTATATCATAAGAAACATCTCATGTCAGGCTTACTCAACAGTGCCTGGGAAATCTCTCCACTCAGGACTTCACACACAATGCCTGAGGAATATCTCGTCTCAGGACTTCACAAACAATGCCTGAGGAATATCTCGTCTCAGGACTTCACAAACAATGCCTGAGGAATCTCTCATCCCAGGACTTCACACACAATGCTTGAGGAATCTCTCCACTCAGGACTTCACAAACAATGCCTGAGGAATCTCTCATCCCAGGACTTCCATCGTCTCTGCCTAAGGAAACATCCATCCTTAGGACTTTAGGCGGAGAGCAGTGGCACCTCCCAAGGAATCTCAGCTATTCCAGGGAGTCCTCAAACTCTACCTCTGGCTATGGAACCTCAACTAGCCCAATATTAGTCCAGTATCCTGTAGGTTCCATCACAGATCATACCAGGATCTGCATCTCATCACAGAACACTCACACAGTGTTCCTCATTCCACGGCCCAAGGCCCTACACCTGAAGCCACAGGTGTCACAAAACCCTCACACCATCTCGGTGTCTATCCTGGGGTTCACCAAACATATATATATATATATAGATATATTATCAGATAACAGGCCACATTGGCCTTTCTCACCTCGGCATGCCTATTCACATATACATATATATATCAACAAGCATGGCATGCATTCTTCACCCACTTGGATGATAAACAAGAGATAGGGAATAACCCCAGAATGATGAGCTTACCTGGCAAGCCGTGCCTGTACCTCCAGCCTCTAGAACAATGGTCTGCTCCTCTGACATATCGTGTCAAGCCCTAACAAGGCAACCAAACACATATCACAGACCATTCAGGCACATAACATATCTAAGCTCATCAGACAGTCCTCAACTGTCTCTGAGAAAGGAACCTCAGTCCTTTCTATCAACTCAGGTCCTCAACCTAAGGTTTCTCAGGCTCATCCTCTGTAAGCCTATCCATAGACCCTTCAGTGGTCTATCTCAGCTACATCCATGACCTCAGAGTCAC
>PYAF01004353.1:29884-44146 GCA_007407185.1 Glycine tomentella | reverse complement strand
ATGTTTCTTACCTCAGTGGCGACTCCAAAAGCCTCAGGACAGCTTCCTCTAGCTTCTATGTCCTAATCACGCTGTGGTTCTGCGCCAAGCTCAAGTTCTCTGAGCTTTTCCTCTGAGGTTCCTCTTCTCACTTAAAATGGGGGTTTCGAGGAAAAGGATGAAGGATTTCAGCTTCCTAATCGGTTCAATCACAGTTACAAGTTGCGGGTAAGTGTTTAGGGTCACAAAACTGGAGTTTATAGAGCTTGGGAGTCCTTCAATGGCAAAAAAAGCTTTGGGGAAGGAGAGAGGAAGGTTTTCCCTTCCATTTTCGCGTTTTGGGCCTTTTTATAGGCCCTGTCGTACAGCCCACGCTCCAAGCGTGGCATCCCACGCTCCAGGCGTGGCACTCCAGTGAAAATCAACTTTCTGGAGCACTTCCCACGCTCCAGGCGTGGCCTCCCACGCTCCAGGCGTGGCATGCAGAATTTGGCTATGTACCCCCGGTAGTACATAGGCTTGTTGGCACAGTCCCTTCTGTTCTGCTTAATCTCTGCTATGAATCCCCTTGCTGATCGCGCGGGGTCTAGCGTCAACCGCGCCATGCCTTAAGGTTATCACAGGCTGAGTGATTTGATTGATTGAAGCATTCTTGATTTAATTTTGATAAAGATCCTATAACTCTGATTCTTAAAGATTTTTTAAAAGGCCAAGTTTAAACCAATTCACCCCCCTTCTTGGTTATTGTGTGTGTTCATATTGTTTTCAATTGGTATCAAGAGCAGGTTCTTGAGTGTTATTCAAGATCACTATCTTTCTTTAAAAGAAAATGAATACCACTCATCAAGGAGGGTGCCTCCCTCAATCGTCCTCCGATGTTTGAAGGAAAGCATTTCAGTTTTTGGAAAACAAAATGTAGATTTTCATTCAATCAAATGACTCAGGTGCTTGGAATGCAACAGAAAAAGGTCCCTTGGTTCCTATGAAAACTGTTGGTAATAATATGATTCCTAAAGAATGTGAGGAGATGACAGATGCTGATAAGAGAGTTGTTTAATATGATTTTAAAGCTAAGAAAATGATTACTTCTGCACTTTCTTCTGATGAATTCTTTAGAATTGTTAGGTGTAAAAGTGCAAAGGAGATGTGGAAGATGTTGGAGTCACTCATGAAGGAACTGATGAAGTTAGAAGATCAAGGAAGCATGCCTTAATTCATAAGTATGAAATGTTCCAGATGCACACCACAGAAAACAAATCTCAGCTCCAAACAAGATTCACTCACATTGTGAACCATCTTCTTGGTCTTGGGAAGATATTTGATGTTGAAGAGTTAAACATCAAAATCTTGAAGTGTCTAACAAGACCATGGCAACCAAAAGTGACAGCAATCAAGGAATCAAAAGATCTATCCAAGATGGCCATGGTTGCATTATTTGGTAAGCTTCTTATGAATTAGAAATGTCTCAACTAACACATGTTGAAGATGCAGATAAGAAACACAAAAGCATAGCCTTGAAAGTTGCATCCTCTACTGTGGAAAAAGAAAAGACTCAAGTAAAGATGAAGATGATGAAAACTTGAACCTAATAGTCAAAAGATTTAGCAAGTTCATGAAGAACAAAAAGAACAAGAAGTTCTCAAAGTTCAACAAAAGAAACAACAACAACAACAACACAAACTTCACCTGCTTTGAATGTGGTAAGCCTTACCACATTAAATCTGAATGTTCTATATTCTTGAAAAAGTAATTAGGTTAAAATAAGGCAAAGAAAGAAGGAAAGTCAAAGAAAGCCTACATAGCATGCGAAGACAATGACTCAACAACTTCTAAATCATCAAGTGAGAATGAAGAAGCTAATGTATGCCTCACTTCTACAATAAGTGAAGATGATGAATTCTCAAGTGTTGAAACAGAGGTGTGTCTAAGAGCAAAATCATCATTATGGTATCTTGACAGTGGATGCTCTAGACACATGACAGATGACATGTCCATGCTTACAAATTTGACTCTAAAAGATTGTGGATTTGTCACTAATGGCGACAACAACAAAGGAAAGATAGTTGGAGAAGGAAATATAGGAGACAGTTTTAAAACCAAGATCAGAAATGTTCTTTATGTGGAAGGTTTAAAGCACAATCTCCTAAGTATAAGCCAACTATGTGCTAAAGGATTCAAGGTTTCCTTCAATGACAATTGATGTATGATTTGTGATGGTCAAACCGGTGAAGTTATTCATTTAGGTAAAAGAAAAGGTAATATCTACTTACTCTCTATAGAACATTCATTCTTTCACAACACAAATTGCCTAGTAAGTAAAATTGATGAATCATGGCTATGGCATAGGAGAGCAAGTCACATTAACATGCATCATATGAATAAGTTTATTAGAAAAGATCTAGCCATTGGCTTACCTAAACTAAAGTTTGAAAAGGAAAAACTATGTGATGCCTGTCAAAAGGGGAAACAAACCAATATTTCTTTTCAAAATAAAAATGTTGTTTCTACCTCAAGATCCCTTGAATTACTTCATATGGATTTGTTTGGTCCTTCTAGAACTATGAGCTTAGGAGGTAATTTCTATGGGCTTATAATTGATGATAATTATTCAAGATTCACATGGACTTTGTGATAAGCGTTTGCCGTAACGCTCCAAAACAATTTAACTAGCTAATTTTGTAGCATAGGATTAACCTAGGTTGACTCAGAGACACTATCAATATGGTTCTAACTTCAACTCACTAATAACAGTAAGGGGAGATTTTTATCGAACAATTTATATGCGTGAGTAAAATTTGCAAAAACGTAAACTAAGATTAAAGAACAACACAGAAACTAACAGAATTGAAAAAAGGTAGTGTAAAACAGATTAAAAGCATCAATCTAATTCACCTCACCAAGCTATTCGAATCATCATCATTCTCAAAAATTTATCCTATTATGAAAGATCATTCAATCTCATTAGAAGCAATTCAATCAACTTAACCCCTAAATTGATTGAAACCACAACCCTAATTGAAATATCATCCAATTAATCTGTGATTAATATTCGAAATTAGGAAATGAATCCATAACCTGATCCGCTTTCAATCCTAAACGCATTCATAATCATGAAAACAGAATAGCAATTGAAGAAGAAAGTGAACATTCAAACAAAATTTGAAATACCAAACCAGAACTCAAATTCTCCTTTTACTTGGGTTGGATCCTTAGATTGATTGAGTTATTTAGCCTTCCATGATCATCATCAGTGAAAAGCCTCATGGAATAATTGCACAAAAATGGAAGAACAACAAAACGAAAATGAAGAACAAGGAAGAACAGTTGAGAGAAAATAAGAGCAGGGGTTTTGATTCTAAAAACTTAAAAAGAGAAATGTAAAAATTGTTTTTACTAATGTAATGTAATGTAATAAGTCTCTCCAATGTCACTAATATAAAGTGACTAAATCTGAAGGAAAGAATGGGCCATGAACAAACCCATCAATTCTAATGATTTACTATTTACCACCATAAAAATCAAACTTGCAGCCCAAAATATAAGTGCAGTGATTCTGACTTCGAAGTTCAAAATGACCCTCCAAATGATAGAATTATCCTCGGCTTATTTCTGACAAACTTGTAGATCTTTTTGTTATCTTTCTAGGGACTACTAGAATGCTCCATTCAGAGTTCCGTAAAGCTCTGTAGGTCCTATACAAGGCAGATAGGTCAAGTAAGCATAAAATTCGAAAATACGCTACAATTAGCAATTAGGCACACTTACTTGCCTAAAACAAAAACTGAATTAGAATGGAAAAATAAAAGTCCAAGAAGTCAAATAAGCTAAGAAGGATATAAAAATATTTAACTAAAAGCACTCTATCACTTTGTTTTTAAAATCAAGAGTTATGCTTCATTGCTTTCAGAAAATTAGCCAAACTTGTTCAAAATGAAAAAGGAAGCAAAATTATCTCAATAAGAAGTGATCATGGTGGGAAATTCCAAAATTAGCATTTTGAAAAATTCTGTGAAGAAAATGGAATCAACCATAATTTTTCAGCTCCAAGAACACCTCAGCAAAATGGTGTTGTGGAGAAGAAAAATAGATCCCTGGAAGAAGGTGCTAGAACTCTTCTTAATGAGAGAAATTTGCCTAAACACTTTTGGGCTAATGCTGTAAGTACAATTTGCTACACTTTGAATAGATTGCTAATAAGGCCTATTTTGAAGAAAATTCCTTATTAACTATACAAAGGTAGAAAATCAAATATATCTCACTTGAGAGCATTTGGTTGCAAGTGTTTTGTATTAAATAATGGTAAAGAATCTCTTGGAAAATTTGATGCTAAAGCTGATGAAGCTATCTTCCTTGGATATTCATTACAAAGCAAAGCATATAGAGTTTTTAATAAAAGAACTTTATGCATGGAAACATCAGTTCATGTTATTTGTGATGAATCTAACCCCTCTAAAAAGGAAAAAAAGTGTGAAAATGATGCAGGTGGTCTAGAAGAGTATATACAACTCAATGGATCAAATGACAAGGAAAAGGAAGAACCAATTGCAGAAATGAAACAATCAACACCTATCCAAAAGCTAAAGTATTGGAGAACTACAAGAGATCTCTCACTTGAAAACATAATTGGTGAAGTCACTAAGTGAGTATCTACTAGATCTTCACTAAGAAATCTCTGTTGTAATATGGCTTTGTTTCTCAAATTGAACCTAAGAACATTGACCAAGCTTTACTTGATGAGCATTGGATGCTTGCCATGCATGATGAAAGTGGCATAATAGTCAGAAACAAAGTTAGATTGGTTGCAAAAGGTTACAACCAAGAGGAAGGCATTAACTATGAAGAGACCTATGCTCCAATAGCAAGGTTAGAATCCATTAGGTTACTACTTGCATATGCATGCTTAATGGATTTTAAATTGTTTCAAATGGATGTTAAAAGTGTTTTTCTTAATGGATATATTGAGGAGGAAATCTATGTTAATCAACCTCCAGGCTTTGTTGATTTCAAATATCCAAATCATGTTTTTAAATTTAAGAAAGCTCTTTGTGGATTAAAGCAAGCACCTAGATTTTGGTATGAAAGATTGAGCAACTTCTTGCTTAGTCAATCTTTTACAAGAGGTCAAGTAGACAAAACCTTGTTCATCAAGAAGCATGACAATGATATCTTATTGGTTCAAGTATATGTTAATGATATAATATTTGGTTCAACTAATCATTCTTTGTGCAAAGAATTTTCTATCTCTATGAGTTTGAAATGTCTATGATGGGAGAATTGACATTCTTTCTTGGACTTCAAGTGAAGCAAATGAAAAATGGAATATTTCTCAGCCAATCAAAATATTGCCATGAAGTGATCAAGAAATTTGGCATGGACAAAAACAAAGATGTTGCTACTCCAATGGCAACCTCAACCTATCTTTATTTAGATGAAAAGGGCAAGAAGGTTGATGAGTCAAAATATAGAGGAATGATAGGATCTCTACTATACTTGACAGCAAGTAGATCAGATATAATGTTGAGTGTGTGCTTGTGTGCTAGATATCAACTCAGATTAACTGGGTTCTTGTTTTTATTGAAATTGTGCTGAAAGCTTCAAGATTAATCAACTATCATTTTTCGTATGTTGTGTTAATATCTAGATTCATAGATTACTTTAAGATTGATGTCTCAAATGAAATTGTAGACAACACCATAAACATCACCAACCTCATCAAAGAAAAGCACCTCAATAAGCTTGGATTGATCAAGACACCCAATGGGTGGCTAATGATGGAGAACAAGCTCCACAAAAGGGAGCTGATGAAGGTGAAGAAGCTGAGGAAGAAGAAGATGTTGAAGTTGCTCCTGCTCAACAGCGGCACACTGCATTTGAATCATTAATGATTCAGAAGATGGATGTTATGCTTGCCTGCAGCATGAGCATAGGGCTGAAACACAGTCTTCTTTGGAAGAAATTTCATATAGGCTAGAAAGTTTAGAAACTAGGATGGCTCTCAAAGATTATGACCTTCTCTAGTTTAGATTGATGCAATTGTTTGCTTATGGTGTTTTCTGCTTTCTTAATGTTTCTTTTGATATGTTTTTGAAATGTTCCTTTTGTACTGCCCTCCTGATTAATGAATAAATGTGTTCTGTTCTTGCTTATCTATTGTTCACCAATATTAATTTTTTTTGTCTTTCATAAGCCAAAAGGGGGAGAAAAGGTCTTAAAGAACATATTGTTTATAAAAGGTCTTAAGGAAACATACATACTTAAAGTGTTGTACTTAAACAAAGCAATAAAGGGATATACATGTTGCTCTTTATCTTAACCAATGTAAAATTACATAAGATAAGGGGAGCATATACATACATATAAATGTAAATTGTTTATGCAAAGTATGCTTGACACTTGTCTTGGCAAGAAGTTGATTTCATTTTCAGATAATCAAGTACAAGCTCCTGAAAATCAACTCCTTTAAAAGAACTCCAAGGTTCAACATTTCCATTGATGTTTGGCATGATCAAAGCCAAAAAGGGGGAGATTGTTAGATACAGGGGAAGCATGAAGATGGACCAAGATACATGCTGAAGATGAATGAGTGTTTTAGCTTTATACATGCCATTCAATTGGAAGACCTTTTTCATTGCTTGGTGTAGGAGAGAATCATCCAATGATCCATTGCATTGCATAAACATCATTTATTTACTTGCATTCATGATTTTACAAAAGCACATGGTTTGTGAAAAGGTTTAAGATTTCATGATTGCATCAAGTAAAGTGCTCATTGTTTTAAGTTTTTGGAAAAACTATTTTTCACCGTATTAATCGATTACCACATATTGGTAATCTATTACCTGAGCTTTGAAGAACAAAATAATCGATTACTGGCATTAAGTAATCGATTACTCAATATAAACACAGAACATGACTTGACCGTGTTAGTCGATTACCATTTATCCGTAATCGATTACTTAGTTCATTTATGGAACAATCAATCCCTGTAGCAATCGATTACTTTGTTCATATAACCTTTCCAGAAAATTGAAGAACATTTTAATCGATTAAATTTGTTTTCAATCGATTACTTAGGCGATTTAATCGATTACATTTAGTTACATCAGTTTGTTATAAATAGCTGGCGGATTTTTTGGAACTTACAGATCAGAATTCTAGAAAATTTCCAAAGTTTTCATAAGTCTTCTGAGATTGAGAAAGGTTACTCTGAGTTCTAAAGTGTTTGACCCACAAATTAAAATCTTCATGGTGTTTTGAAAGATTTCTTGGGCAAGACAACAAAGAAGCTTTTTGGAGAGGAAGTTCTGAAATCGTTTTTCATTTCAATCCTATTTTGGTAACTCATATTCATTCATATCCAGTGGATCATCAGGTTGTCTCTCTCCATTAGCTTTGCTTGTAAATTCGTTTTTATATTTTTGGTTGTTTGTAACTATTATAAAGGGTTCTTGAAGCTTTTTTCTAGAGTGAGTTTCTCTAGAGGGAAGAGTAGAGAATGGTTCTCTATATCTTGATCAATATAAGTCTAATAGGTTTTTACATTTTTGTTCTTTATCTAGGTTTGATAGAGTGATTGTTGTAAAGCTTGTAAGAACTGAATTTTGTAAATAGTGGAACTCTAATCAAGTTTTGATTAGAAGAAACTGGATGTAGCTGCTCTTGTTGAGAGGTGAACCAATATAAGTTATTGTGTGATCTCTATCTTTTAATCTCTTCTTGTTATATTGATCTGTGATTCTTGGTGAATTCCTTATTACTCAACAAGTTTAGTTTGTGTAATTGTTTTCTTAGGCTGAGTAATTTGATTGATTGCAGCATTCTTAATTTAATTGTGATAAAGATCCTATAACTTTGATTCTTAAAGATTGTTTAAAAGGCCAAGTTGAAACCAATTTACCCCCTCTTGGTTATTGTGTGTTCATATTGTTTTCAGTTTATCTATATTGAAATTATGACTTTTCAGCTTTACTTATGACATATGACTCATTATTGTTTTATGGTATTAATGGAGTTCACAATTTTCTTAAGTGATATGTGGCATTTAAGAATACTTGATGTTGAATTCATGATTCAAAGATTGAACAATTGATTCTTGATGTGGTTTGCGACTTGATTCTTGGCATGGTTTGCAACTTGATGTAGTTTATCTACTTCACTCCAAAGAAAAGAAATGGTTGTTACCTTGCACGTCTTATGTAATTCATGGTCAAGAAAAGTACTTCCTATGTTGATTAGGTAAAAAATAAGAACAAAATATTTACACGAGTTTTTATTTTCTTCCTGATCTCTTATTGAAGAAAATCTTCATGCCTGTTATGTTTCCAACAAAGTCTATCAAGCATGATATTGGTGAAACTGTATTAATACTTTCTTCTTTGCTAGAATTTTTGCGTGATATTGAATCATTGTCTATTGTTTAGGAGCTTCTATTTTAGCACTACAATGTTTGGAATTTTATTTTGCACAATATTTTACAGGTTTTATTTGAAGCTAAGCAATGGGATTATCTATTGGACCAATTCAAACAGGAGTTCTGCAAGTTATATGGAATGACTTTAGAGCCCTTGTATCTATCTGCAAGCTAGCCTTTCTGCTTTCAAGAGACCATATCCTTTAATGACTTCAACTGTAGATTGTCATCTAGAAACTTTTTTAAAAATGCTTGCATACATATAATTGAAAACCCCCTCCACCCTTTCCAATATATCTTAAACCACTTGGACTTTCCTTATTTTTTTGAGGGACTTAATGGAATACATCAATTTGTCTATTAATTTGAATTTCTTTGATTGGAGTGGTTCACTTTTTATGCAAGTATTTTAAAACCCTCATGATTTAAAAGTTCAAAGCCATTCATTGTATGAAATTTCATATTTGTAAGTGATAATCTCTTGCCTTGAGCCTTTATGTAGCAATTCTTAATAATTATAATTATTTTTGGAGTACATTATAGCTATCATTTTTCTCTGGCAACTAGGTACACTTGAATTGACTTTTATATGCTAATTCTCTAGATATGTTATTACCATTCCCATAATTCATTTAAAAAACTTTATTTGTTGATAATTTTTGAATATTTTTTAAAAATTCATAAAGTTCTTTAAAATCTTAAAAATCCATAATATTCTTTCAAATCTTATGAATTTATATTTTGTAAATCCATTAAAATCTAAATTACAAAATCCTAATCATAAAAGTCTTTTACAAAATCATTAAAGTCATTACATTCTTACAAAGTCTTTTAAAATCTAAATGACTTTTTTATGCCAAAATAATCTTTTAAAATTTTAATCTAATACACCCCTCAAAATTAACATTTAATGACAATTATTCACTAATAACAAACACATAAGTGTGTCACCTCACAAATTATGTGGTCGATGTTTGGAGAGTAACAGTCAAGAACTGCAAATAGATAGAAGTACCAAAATTGTAACTTAATGAAACTATAAGGACCCAATTTTACAATTAAAAATCAAGGGACGAAAATTGCTTATTTACACAATTGAGAGACCAAAATTGTAATTTAGTCAATATTAAAATTAATATTAATTACTTAAGGAGATGTAGGATTTATCTGGAGTAGTACTCTTTTAAAATATATTCATCCTTTAATATTTTTTAGTTCATGTTTTTAATATTAAATATATTATATATTACTTTTTAACTATAATACTATATTTACTTAACTTTTTAGTATCAAATACATTAAATATTAACTATTTTCTTTCAGTCTTTTAATTTTTTTAATGCCTTGAAAAAATTGTATTAAAATAGTTATTAAAAATATTTTGATAAATGGAAAATACTTTGGTTTTTATTAGTATACCTTTACCTTAATGTTGTATCCTCGGTGTAGAAGCTAACAAACCATAAAATTGTAAAAAAAAAATTGTAAAAAAAAATGTATGTGTATCTTGTATAAGATAATAGGTGAAAATATAATTTTCGCCCCCTTATTTTTTCTAAATCTGCAATTTTAGTTCCCTTGTTTTTTAATTGAGACATTTTGTTTATCACTTTTAAAAATTCATAATTTTAGTTCTCCTATTTTTTTAATTGATACATTTCATCCCTCAGTTTTTAATAATTTATGTTTGTAGTTTTAGTTCCCTTTTTGAATTCCATACTTAAATGTGTACTTTTATTTTTTTTAATAATTCAAGCTTGTTAGCAATTAAATAATAAATAAAAATATATGTCACGTGTCCATAAATATTTATAGAGTACATAAATCAACATTTGAAATTTTAGTCACAAAGACTAAAATTGTGAATTTTTTAAAAGTGGAAAACAAAATATCTCAATTAAAAAAATGTGGGACTAAAATCTTGAACTTTTTAAAAGTGGAAAATGAAATATCTCAATTAAAAAATAATAAAACTAAAAGTACATATTTAAGAAAATATTGGGATGAAAATTGAATTTTTGCCAAGATAATATGGGTAATTGATTTTAATGAATAAAAAAATGATAAATAATATTGTATGGAACCACTCATAATTTTTTTCTTTTTTATTCACAAGTTAGTCCATTAGCATGTAGACTATGACTACAAGTCTAAAAAGTTGCTATCCAAGTTAACCTGTAACAACCCGTCTTGTCGTTACGATATCACTACTCTAAACGCGTAATTTTCATTCTAAATTAAAACTACATTAATTTAATTATGAAAATGTGGGTAAATTTTTCGCGATAGTACACTCACCAGACAATGTACACACACACACACACACACACACACACACACACACACACACACACACACACACACACACACACACACACACACATATATATATATATTAAATCATTATATATCATTCACATGTTAGAGATGATTTAGTTTTTACATATATCTAAGTTTGGGATTTACATGCCAAATCAAAATTAATCAAGGAACCAACTAATGAAAAGTTGATAACAAAACTTGACTCTTTCCCAAAATATATTTCAACGTTATCACGTCAGTTTGGTGGCTCCAACAAAAGAATTCCCTCCAAAGACACCTACTGCTGCTCATCATCTCCCACGAATGAAGTTTCTCGATCATTACAGGTATCAACCACGCAGTATAAAATTTCAAGGGTGAGTTTATTGTAAATTTCAACAAATATCAGATGATCAAAATTAGAAAGAAAATGATTACAAATCATCACAATCATTCTCAATATATTGTTGCGTACTCGGCAAGTGCATCGGTCGCTCAAGTAATAAAGTGATAAAGTAGAGTTATCGTCCCACGAGGATTGTTTGGCCAATTAAATCATAAATTCAATCGATAAGTTGGATAACAAATAAAGAATGAAATAGGTTGTGTTTGGTTGTGTGTGTAGCAAGATAAACTAAAAACTAAATATGAACCTAAATGTATAGACAAACTATGGAGGTTGATAATAAGATATGTGGTTAAGTAGCTAGGGCAATCCACACCAAATGCTCCCTACTTCAGTTCATTCATTGTCTACTACTTTCATTAAGCCTAAGTTACCCAACATGCATCTTCAATAATAATAGCTAAGTCCTACTCCCGTAGTGTCCTCAACCCTTTAACCCACTCTAATACCCTAATCCCTTAGTGATATTGATTAGGTCAAGCGTTAAATGATGCATTAAATGGTTGCAAGCATACAATCCTATCCCTAGTTAATGTAAAGCTTGTCACTTTACCCAAGTCCAAGCATAAGGCCCCAATATTCCTATTGCCAACCCCAGCTCTTAATATCTAACTAGAGTGATCAATTCCAGAGACAGATAGAACATGCATTCAACAGAATAAAATGAAATAACTTAGCATTAATAAAAGATAGCATCCAATACAATCCCAAAAGAGGTTACATTCAGTGCTTAGCCTTAACTACAATGAAACACTAGCCAAACCTCATAATGGGTGGCTGTGTTACAAAAGAAAATGGCATACCTAGCTGAAGCAAGGAAGAAGAAGAAGATGGAGAAACCTCCACTTGAACCTTCACTCTCCCTAAACCCTCACTAAGGTACCCAAGCTTCCTAAAACCCTATTTTGTGCAGTTTCCCTCCAAATGTTTGTGCATTGAATGCTTAGGGTGGAAGTATATATAGCCTAGCCTGTGAAGTCTCTGTTTTGCCCTTAACTGCTGCTTCTGTTGACCTGTGGCACCTTTGGCGTGGGTGTGGCGCTCCAGGCGCCAACTTCCAGAGAATATGGCACCCCAGGCGTGAGGTTGGCGCCCCAGGCGCTGGCTGGCAATGACTTTTGGCGCCCTGGGCTCCAGAATGGCGCTCCAGGCGCTGAACTCCAGGATTGATGGTGCCCCAGGCGCTGACTTGGCACTTCAGGCGCCAGGTTCCAGTGCTTTTGGCGCCTCTGGCATGAGACTAGCACTCCAGGCGCTAGCTTCCAGTGTGAATGGCGCTCCAGGCGCCACACGTGGCGCTGATGGCGCCACAGCTTCTTCAGACTTGGCTCTTTTCTTCTGCTTTTTGCTTAGTTTTGGCACTTGTGGTTGCTTTCCTGTCAATTCATCACATTAGCTCAAACCATAACAAAACAGGGCAATTATTCATGCTTCATGCTCAATTCTTGCTCTAAAAAGCTTAGGAAAACCTTATATGCTAGGCGCATATCATATATCCATCAGTTCAACATACACTTAACAAACTAGCCATCAATTTTTCAACAATTCATATCAATTTTGCTCAGAATGACGCATGCACCTGACTCAACTCTTAAATGCAATGTGATATCATTCATCAAGAAATAGCCCAAGTGTGTCCACATGACACTCTCACCTAGGAAAACTAGGCAGCAACTGTCGAGGTCACTCTGTCGTGCACAAACAACTCCCCCACATGTTGATTAGCACAAGTCTCAAGGGGATTCCAAACCAAGTGATATGTCGCCAAGTACCAACCCTTTTTCTCATGAAAAACCACAGGTACTTTTTTCAAAAATTTATACTAATTACATGCAATTGTGAAATATGAAACATGGCCACATCAATGCACTGGTTGTAGATAGTTAAAAATTCTAAGCAATCTTCTTCCCTCTCGAGGAATTCTTGAAAGTTTAAAACAATCCCCTTCCCTCACCAAGGATATCCAACCGGTCATTGCACCCCCATGTACATACATCATACATTCGTCACAATGACATCATTAACATCAACATCATCTCATCTCAATGGCATAATCAACATCAATATCCTTTCATCTCAATGTCATCAACAACATCAACCTCATCTCATTTCAATATCATCATCATCACAAGCAATCGCATTCCACATATATTTAGAGTTAGGGGGAGCTCAAGAGGATCAAGAAGCTAAGGCTCAAGTCTACAAGTGTTTAGGCTTTTTTACATGCCAAATCAATTAGATTGGTAGTTGTAATTTCAATATGAGATGAAACTTCCAATGATCCATTGCATGAAGCTCATTCATAGTTTTTGCATTCATGTTTTCATAAAGCATAAGTCTTATGGAAAAAGCTTTTCTGAAACAAATGGTTTACATGATTGCATAACATTCAAAGTGTTCACAGTTTAAGGTTTTGGAAAAACATTTTTTCTTTGCATTCATGTTTTCATAAAGCATAAATCTTATGGAAAAAGCTTTTCTGAAACAAATGGTTTACATGATTGCATAACATTCAAAGTGTTCAAAGTTTAAGGTTTTGGAAAAACATTTTTTCTCTGCTTTAATCGATTACCAACTTGTGGTAATCTATTACTTAAGCTTTGAAGAACGCGTTAATCGATTACAAGACATTGGTAATCGATTACACTTCACAAAGTCACTGAAAGTCTTTATGTGTTAATCGATTATGATTTGTGGTAATCGATTAATGGGCTTGTATTTGAAAACTAAGACTGTTTGTGTTAATTGATTACATAGCGAATTAATCAATTACTTTTGATCGCAGGTCGTACTCCGTCAAATTAATATGAATTAAATGTAGTACTAGGAAGTTGATTCCTAGGTCGTCTCTCAAGGATCAATTGTCAATGTTTAAGGATTGAAAACGTGTTGGGGGGGTTTTGATAGAATTGGGCAGAAATTAAATTTGAAATTAAAACAGAAATAATTAGATGCTGGAAAAAATTGGGCAGTGGTCCTAGATGCTGGAAAAAATTTCTCCAGAAACATTTTCTTCAGGTCATCCCAACCAGTGATAGACCTGGGGGCAAGGTAGTATAACCAATCCTTTGCCACTCCCTCCAATGAATGTGGGAATGCCTTTAAGAAAATGTGGTCTTCAGGGACATCTGGAGGTTTCATTGTGGAACAGACAATATGGAATTCC
>PYAF01004353.1:17933-29784 GCA_007407185.1 Glycine tomentella | reverse complement strand
TCAATTAATTGTTAAACTGCCCTGAAAATAAAAATTAGAATAATTAAACTTAAAATAATCCAAATTAATTAAAATCCGAATTATCGGTCTAATTAAATCCTAAATGAGAAACAATGCAAAATATAGATATTTAAACACAACTAGGGATTAAAATGAGTATAGAAAGATGAGTAAATAGTAATAAATAATGACTCATCAACTTTGTTCATAAATCTTTTTCAGAAAGTTCAAGAACACTTTAATCGATTAAACTTGTTAACAATCAATTACATTAGTGATTTTAATCGATTACGTGAGCGATTTAATCGATTACTGACAGTTACAAACTGATTTCTATAAATAATTGTTGGGTGTTTTTGGAAAATTACATCGAAATTACAAAGTTCATTCATAAGCTTTCAGTGCAATAAAAGGTTTCAAGTGCTTAACTCAGTCAAAGTCCCAAAATCTTCAAGATACAAAGATTTGAAAGCAATGTTTCATATTGGGCAAGTTTCAAAAAGAAGTTTCGAAAAAAAAGGTTCTGAAACAACTTCTTCCATCTTTCAATCCAAGACTGGTAAATCATTTACATATTGCATTTACTGGATCAAAAGTGGCTTCTATCTTTACACTTTGTTGTGTAATCTTTTCAGATTGTTTTTGGTATTAATAACATAGAATTTCTTAGAGCTTTACTAGGATAGGTGTTCCTAGGGGATAAGAGTAAAGGTGGGTGATCTCTATGTCTTGATCTCAAAGATTCTAAGGTGTTTAGAAGTCTTGTTCTTAATCAAGGTCTGATTAAGAGTGATTGTTGTAAATGCTTGTAAGAATATTTTTGTTATTAGAGGAACTCTAACCATTATGGTTGGAAGAATTGGATGTAGCTTCTCTAGGTGAGAAGTGAACTAGTATAAACCATGTGTTGACTACTTCCTTTAATATTTTCTTATTGTCTTAATCTGTGATTCTTTTGGTGCTATCTTTTGTAACACCCCAATATTTTCGTGATTGCAAATAGATGTTGAATGAAATATTTGTGCAATTATTCAAGTAAATATTAAAGTTGTGTGAAATTTGATTAAGTTTAAATAAGAACTAAATTGTGTGAAATATTAATCAACAATGTTGGGAATAATGACCATATTACCCTTTTCTTAAATCAAAAATTACAGAAATGCCCTTGAGGTGAAAATGACGATAATGCCCCTGGATATATTTTAAGATAGAAATTACATAAATACCCTTGTATATTTTCGAAATGACAAGAATATCCTTAGATATTTTGACTAGATATTTTATGGTGGAAATGACAATTATGCCCTAGGATGAATAATAAAATTACCATAATGCCCTTTAGGCCAGAAATGACCAAATATCCTTAGAGATTTTGTGAGAACTTGATGAAATTACAGAATACTCTTGACTAGCAGAATATCAAAATAGTTTGTGACAAGAAAACCACAAAATAGAATTTCTATGAATTTTATAACATAGTGACTTTGAAGCTTTATTCAGAAGAATTCAAGCATCAGAAAAATATAGAAAAATGATAGATAAAATCTATGAGATTTTCTCCTAATTACAGGATGAATAGACTTATTTAATAAAATAGTTTAGTAATTTTGATAGTCAAAAGTAAAATGAACCAATTAGAATTAAGATAAAAGTAGTCTTGTAAGTAAAGTCTGAATAACACTCTATATAGAATACTCGTGAGCAATTTTTACTAGAATTGAAGTCAGTTTCTGAAAAACTCTAGAATGCCATTATTCAATATTATCTTTAGGTAGAAGAGTTCAAATCAAACTTGACTTCCTTTCAAGGAATGCCATGTGTGAAGAAAAGCATGAACTAGAATATTCTTCTTCATTTAAAGGTGACATATGTATCCAAAAGAAGCCATATAATTTTCTCTTCTTTAAAAAAAATGAAATATAAGATAGAAGGAGAAAAGGAAGATAAAAATCTTCCCCTTAGCTAACCAAAGTTCACGTGAAAAGAAGACAAGGAGAAAGGGCTAAAAAGTCATATTTTGAATAATGATGCAAGGCAACATGAAATGAAGCAAGATTACTCTTCCTTCTCTAGAAGTCCACGTGAAAAGCAAGAAGGATGGAGAAGATTCATGAGCTTGGACAAGTGTAAGGACACTTGTAAAGTGGTGGCCAAGTGTAAAGGTAGGTCATTATGGCTTATGAGATTTTTTCTATAAAGTAAAAAAGATAATAATGAATCTAGTTAAAATCTAAAGGAATAAGAAGAAAATAAGTTAGGATATAATGGAACAAGGAGAAACTAAGTTAGAATGGAACTAAATGAAGGAAACTAGTTAAGAAGGGCAAAAATGTCCTTGAATATTAAATCATTTCCTAAACACTATATAAAGGGGGGGAGGGGGACCTAAATGCAAGTCATTTACAAAACCACTCATTTTCTACAAAAGCCACACATGAACTACTCTCCATCTCCCTTTCATTTCACTTTCATCTTCTTTTTTTCAAAGCTTAAATCAAATAGGAAAGACCCCACCATTTTAGAGAAATCACGTGAAGAAGAGTTAGCTAGGAGGAAGTAAACTAGCTTAGCAAAAAGGTTATAGGGTACGTGTGGGGAAGTTTTATGGTAAAGATAACTTAAGTGTTACTTGTGTTGAATAAGTATGTATAGGAAAGCTTTATGATAAAGATAGTTTAAGTGTTGTTTGTGTTTGAATAATTGTTTGAAGTTCAAGTGTTGTTGAGTATTTCTATGAATATCTATGAAGCTCATGTGTTGCTAAGTGTTCTATGAATCTCTATGGACTTAATGTGTTTCTATGAATCTCTATAAAGTTTATTTGTTGCTAAGTGTTTCTATGAATCTCTGTACATGAATAATATGTTGTGTTTCTGTACATGAGAAATAAACTGAGTTCTGTACTTGATTGATGTTGAGTTTCTAAATAAAGCACATGAAACAATAATTGAAAAAGAGACGTTGAAATGATTTGGTAAGATAAATGAATAAGTGAAACCATCTCATGTGTATCATACGAAGTGTGTCAGATAGAAAGACCACTAGCATGGGACTATCTTGACAGTCAAATAGTGAAACCACTGAGATGGAGCTATTTTGACAATTGATACTACATGTTGATGTGTCTCATATGAAAAGAGTTATGCAATAAATGAATCAGTTTCATGTGTCTCATAGGCATATGCCCGGTGGGGGTTAGTCCGCGTTATTTGCCTTAAGAGGAGGTGTGTCAGATAGCTAAACTGAGTCCATACGTTCAGACAAAAGGAGCCTGAGCTGGGGAGTGATTGGCAGTGAGGATCATGCCACCCATGATGATCACATGAAGTGTGGGTGACCTTCCTATTGCAACACTGCAGTACCTTGACTGATCGGATAAGTTCTGTGCCACTGGGATGGGGCTATCTTGACTGTTGGTACCACATGATAAGAGTCAAAGAGAATCATGCATCATATAAAAAGAGAATCATGCATCATATTTTGAGGATGTTGTGATGAATATCTATATATTGAATGTATTTTGTTGCTTAAATTATGTTTATCATAAACTTACCCTGTACTTTGTGTCTGTGGTTGACACCTGCTATGACCTCGATTTTATTCAGGCGAGCAGATGAACAGCAAAGAGAGAATATTAGTTCTCTACAAGAAAAGGATTTTTTTTTGAAGAAGTGTTATTTGAAGATGTTGTGTTTGAAGATATATTTCTTTACGGAGCATTTTTAATTGTTTGTACTAAGTAACAGAATTAATAACAGTCTGTATTTTATTGTACATTAGATTTAAAAATATCAATTAATGAGGAAAAATCTTTTGTACTCTTATGTTACTTCAAAATTATAAGTATTACTCAATGATGGAAATTTTTGGTTTGGTATTTTTTTTAAGTTGAAAAGAATTTTCATCAAAAATCAATAAAATACAAGATGGTAATTCGAGGCATTACATCTTTCATATTCAACAAGTGAAAGTTTTGTAATTTCTTTCTTGCGTCTGTATTTTATTGTACATCAGATTTAAAAATATCAATTAATGAGGAAAAATCTTTTGTACTCTTATGTTACTTCAAAATTATAAGTATTACTCAATGATGGAAATTTTTGGTTTGGTATTTTTTTTAAGTTGAAAAGAATTTTCATCAAAAATCAATAAAATACAAGATGGTAATTCGAGGCATTACATCTTTCATATTCAACAAGTGAAAGTTTTGTAATTTCTTTCTTGAGTTGAGTGGTTTGATTGGTTGGTACATTCTTGATTTAATTGTGATATGATTTTCATAACTTTGATTCTTAAAGATTTTTAAAAGACCAAGTTTAAACTAATTCACCCCCCCCTCTTGGTTATTGTGTGTGTTCATACTATTTTCAATATATACATATAAATTCATGTTTGAGATTCACATTCCCCAGGTCTTTAGACAACACAAATCTCTTACAATAACAATTCATAATACCACGAGATTGATATTTTAGAAAAAAATTAAATTAACGATGAGAACTATGGTATACAAAACAAACTCTTATGCCAAATTAAAGTTTAATAAAGAAGTAAATAGAAAAGTAGATATAAAATTTTGGGTAGAGTTTCCTTTGTAATTAAGACTTTTTCCAAAAATTTTAATCATTACAACAACAACATCATTCACAATTTCATTCATCAATAACAAATATATCGCATCCCATTAGTTTAAAACATAATTTTTTCTTGAAAACCACAACACAACAGGGACAAATATACATCTTCATTATTGGGTTCTTTGACCCTAACTATGATATCAAAAGTTGTAAACAAACAAGAAACTCTCATCGCCTATCTATATCAATAAACAAACAATATATCTATTCTTTTGAGATTTCTCAGGTTCACATCCTTTGGTCCAAACGCAAAGCTCTATATACCAAATCAAATACAATTCTGTATAGATTTCGAAGACAAGATTAATATCACTCAGGGTCAAATACCCATTCAGTTTTAAAAGGGACTAAAATGGTATTTGGGAGTCTACATAAAAAAGATGTCATTTTGAAATTTCTATCGCGCCAATGTGACCGAGGTTCAGTGAAGGTCACAAAAATGACATCAATATTATAGAAAGATAACTTTTACAATGTCTAATTTTAAAGGTCTTTCAAAGGAAGTGTAAAAACATCCAAACGGTACCTAAATCACAAGAGATACCAAGAGAGGCTTAAACTAACTAGGAGAAGACAAGGAAATCATGGTTACCTCGAAGAAACCACGAAAGAAGGGTTGAAGGCTTCATTCTCTAACAAATCTTTGAGTTGAATTTTTGGAGATTTCACTCTGATTATTGTGGTTTAGCGGCAAACGATGGTGGCTCGTGGCGATCACTGGTGGTCATGGGTGGAGGAGGAGGAGGTTAGGGTGTGGGTAAGGGTTTTGGGGAAGAAGAAGAATGAAAAATGCATTTTCCTTATTGATGGACGTATTTATAATCTGCAGATCTCGCTTAGAAAACTCATCTTGCTAAGCGAAATTCCACTTTTGACGCTAAGAGCGACAATTCGCGCTGAGTGAATTTTTCTCTCTGTGTGGAACTGCACTTAGTGCGCTGGTCACACTAATAAAGCTTTCCAAAGATGTTATTTCACGAATCCAAACGGTCAAAAACGGGAAGACTTGGATTGGGAACCTACAATCCAAGTTTGAAGGCAATACAATGGTTATCAAGTCCGAGATCATGGTATTACCAAAATAGGTTTTGAGTCAAACTAGAAATCTCACATTTCCAACACAGATCAATCAAACTCCATATAACCTAACATCCACACCAACTAGTTGCACAAGGATAATTTACGCAACACTTCAACTAATCCAAATTAATCAAATAATTAAATAACACAAGAAATATATCAAACATCTCTTTTAAGTTACCCAAATTTCAAGGTGTTTCAAACCCAACCCATTTAAACTATGAGCCATTGTGGGGACAAACCTAAGTGTGTGTTTGGATATTTTTTTTGATAAAATCAATTACATAAACCTCCCTATTGTTGGATATAGGGGGAGTAACAAGAAGAATGAAGCCTATGACTTACAAAGAATGTTTTGAGCTTTTCACATGTCTTGAAGATTGCAATTCAAATGAAGTGTAGGAGAAAGCAATCTTTTGATCCTTGCATTGTATTCACATATTCATTAACATGCTTAAACAATTTTCATTAAAACATCAAAGCTACTCACTATTTGAAAAAGGATTTAATTGAATAATGTTTTTGGAAAAATATAATTTTTCTGTTTTAATCGATTACATAGCATTTTAATCGATTATTCAGTTCATGTTTCAAACTGGAAAAGCTTCTATGAACATTTTAATCGATTACCTATCGGATTAATTGATTATTTGGCTCGTATTTGAAATTAGAAAGTTTTGGTGAATGTTTTAATCGATTACACACTTATTGTAATCGTTTACATAGTGTAAAATGTATTTTGTGCCTTGTTGTGATAATTTATTACCATCATTCGTAATCGATTACATAGGTCATTTGAAAAAGCATGCTTTGCTGCTTTAATCGATTACCATTATTTGTAATTGATTACACAGGCTATTTTCTGAACTTTTCTAATTTAATCAATTACAACTCGATTTAATAGATTATTTTGTCCGTTGTTGAAACCAAAATGTGCCTTGAACACTTTAATCGATTAAGTGACAATTTAATCGATTACATATGCGTTTTAATCGATTATTTGGCGCATGTAATCGATTACAGGTTGTTACAAAATTCTGTTATAAATAGAAGGAAGGCTTGGCTTGTTTTCTAACTTGAACACTTCGTATTTTCTGAACATACACAAGCCTTCTAAGTGTTTGAAAGTGATTTTTTAGGTTCTCTAACTTCTTGTCCCACTCTTTAATCATCATGAGCTATTGAATGATTTTTGGGCAAGAAACTTCAAGAGTTTAATGGAGAGCATGTTCTAAAATTATGTTTTCTACTATTTAACCTTGATTGGTAATTCATATGCATTCACATTCATTGGATCATCAGGTTGTTTCTCTCCATAATCTTTGATTGTAATTTTGTTTTGTAATTTCTGTTATTTGATGCTATTGTAAGTGGGTTCTTGAAGCTTTGGCTAGAGTAGTGTTCTCTAGGAACGAATAGAGTAGTGTTATTTGATTCTTGCTCTTTAGAAATCTAATAGGGTTTTAGATTTCTATTCTTTATCTAGTGTTGATAAAGGGAGGTTGTTGTAAAGCTTGTAAGAACATAAATTTATAATAGTGGAACTTTAATCTAGTGTTGATTAGAAGAAACTGGATGTAGCTTCTGTTGTGAAGTGAACCGGTATAAATTGCTTGTGTTGATTTTCTTTATCTCTATCTCTACAAATCATCTTGTTCATTTATTTTTTGTTTCATTATCATTACCCAACAAGTTCTGTTTTGAGCTATTGGTTTCTTGAGCTGAGTAATTTGATTGAGTAAAAGTATTCTTGGTTTTAAAAGTTATAAAGATCCTTAACTCTGATTTGATTAATAAATTTTAAAAGACCAAGTTTCAACCAATTCACCCCCCTTTTTGATTATTGTGGGTATTCCTATTGTTTTCACCTATGTTTTCTCTGTTTACGCATATTTCCCCTCCTTTTACAATCATCATATTAGCACCCCTTACTATAACGGTGTTAAGCTTCCATTTGAAAAATAAAAAAGATAATTACATTAAATTTTAATTCATTTTTAGGACAACCCAAAATTGTCCTTAATTTTTAAGTGACCCAAACAAAGAGAAAAAATTGCCTCCTACTATTGTGCTAGGTCTTCTTCTCCGCACAGCCAAAGGGAAGGCACACTTTCCATGTTTGTCATCGTCGCACCTTTAGTGTTTTCTCCTCCGTGTTTTTGTTCGCATCTCGTTGTGGTGCTAGGCATCGCGTTTTTCTCCTACACCTCTAATTCTCCTTTACGTTTTCGTTTGCATCTCGTGGAGGGACACATGTGTCCCCTGATGTTTTAAAAATGTTATACATGCATCCCCTGTGGTTGTGAAATTTTTACACATGCATCCCTCCATTGTATTTTATAAATAATACACGTGCCCCCCTAATTTACAAAAATTAAACTCAATACCCTTTTTCCCTCTCACTCAATGGAACATAAAAGAAATACAATAGAACAATCATCGTACTCAGCAACAATAGTATCTAAAGATTCAATAATTAATGGTGTGCCAAAGATATGAGTTTTAAACGAAGGAAGGACATGAGGATAATTTCGGGATTAAAATTTTAAGAAAAATCACATGCTTACCATGTGACCTAAAAAATAAACGAAGTCAACACCGTTAACGATGGAGAGAGTGTAAGTGTAACATGATCACAAAAGTTATGGAGTTTTGTATAGTGTCAGAAAAAAAAGAAGAGACATGTGTAAATAATGCATACCTCAAGAAAGATTTTTGTAATTTGCTCTAAATTTTTTTATCTAATGCAAAACTTATTTAAAGTTTTCAACTTAAAATTAATTCTAAACCCCAAAATCAATTCTAAATTATTTTCAACTTAAAAGCAAATATGTGAAAATTTATCTAAAATTAATTTTGTAATCGAAATCAATTCTCCAACCAACATGAAACCAAACATGCACTAAATGGGCGGAATAATCCTAAATATGGGTACCAATCCATATTGTCAACTTTAGGTTCACCTTACTCTTATTTTATTGGAGCTTTTACTTTACGTTATTATATATATATATATATATATATGTGGGTGTGTTTGTGTGTATATAGAGAGAAAGATGGTGTATCATGTAAGAATGATCATCTTATGTAAGAATGTGAATAATCAATCCCAACCATAAGATTAAAATGAAAAGCGAAGATTAAAACCTTTTGAAATTCAAATTAAAGCTTTAAGTTCAGTCAAAATACATTTATGTCTTAAAGACAAATCGTGACTCCAAATTATTTTGATTAGATGCAAATTAATAAATATGGTAAAAGATGTACTAATTCTATGTCTGTATTGTTAAACGATGCATTCATAAGACGATCTAACATAACATTTAATTAGTGCAATTAAGACTTTCATTTAATACTCCGTGTTTGAGATTGTTCCATGCAGAAAAATTCTTCTAATATCTGTCAAAGTCCTATGAAGAATAAATAGAATCCACGATCTGGAAATTACTGATTCTCATCAAAAGGCATGCTCTATTGTTGCAAAATTGTTATGATGAAAGAAATGGCTTAGTACAAGACATGTTAGCCTATCAACATAGATTTTGCATGAAGAAGGGACATGCATTTAATGCAAGCAATAAATGCTCCAACAAGCTTAAGACTTCAGATGAAAATCAAAGTAACGAATTCAACCATTGTGAGACAATGAATACTTGAAGATGAAGGTTATATTTACAAGAAGCTTTGAAGAAACAAGACACAAATCTACTTGCTAATCATTCATTCATTATTTCTTGTAAAAAGCTCCATGTATATTTTTGTATAGATACAAATCTCTCAAAACGCCTTGTAAATCTTGAGAGAAAAACTAAAAGTGTTGAGTGATATATTTGTTTGTAAGATGATCATATATATTAGTCATTGTGAAAACTTCCAACATATCTTGTTAATTTGTTTAGAGCTAACAATGGCTTGGTAGGACAAATAATAATAGGTTTTAACTCAAGCTCGTGGTAAAGCTTGCATGTGTAAGAGTCAGAAGTGGCGGTGAAAAATACTTGTAACTTTGATAATTAGTGGAAACTTTGTGGGTTGTCATGAACTTGACGTAGTCTTGGGTTTGAGACGATTCAATATAATTCTCTGTGTGCTTCATTTGGGTAATTTTAACTAACAGGATTTGAATTTGTTTTTAGATCATATATCTTGTTTTGGTCTACAAAGAAAACTATTTTTCTTATCATCTAATAGAGGTTGTATCAAAACCTTCTTTATTTATTTTTAAGTTTATCTACACTAGACGATAAATGTGTTTTCGTCTTAGAAAAAGTTTTAAATTTCTAAAAACACAATTCAACCTCCCTTCTTGTGTTATTTGTTTCTACATTTTATTTAACCGTAAAATCTCTAAAAGACTTACCAAACATAAAATAAATATATCTTAAAGATTTAATTTGAAACCTATCATCACCATGACCATTTTTTCCACAACTGTTGTAGTCGCCACCACTGTCTACAGCCACCAACATCATGATTGTTGTCACCATTACGTCCACCACAACCACTACCCCTGTGATTGTCGTTATAACCATCATCGTCGCCTCCAACATGACCGCTATCATGTGTTGGTGGCGACTATAGCGACGTCGGTCATGTTGGTGGCAACTGATGTTAGATATGATGAAGAGGTTGAGGAAGATCATGAAGAATCAAGTTTAGATAATCTTAAGTTTTGATTTTACATGCCCACTCAAATTGATGGCGTATGTACTTTGTTTAAAAGCTTGGTTCAAGAAAGATAAAATCCCTCATTCCTCACATAAAGTTGATTAAGTCATACATACATTAGCTCATTAATTCATGATTAGGTCACACACATTACATGAATCATTTGGCATGACATTAAAGCATTAAAGTTTTCATAAATAGTGTTTTTCACTGTTTTAATCGATTACTGATCATACTTAATCGATTAATTGCTTGGTTATAGAACTGCATATAAAGATATGAACACTTTAATCGATTACCAAATTCTTGTAATCGATTATATTCAGCTAACTTTTAAGTAGTTCTGTGATAATCGATTACTTGACGGATTAATCGATTATATATCCATATGCATAATTTTCAGAAGAAATTTTATCTGGTTTAATCGATTACCAGATTATTGTAATCGATTAAATGAGCATTGATACGTTTTTCACACTCCCTGTGTTAATCGATTATTTGAGTGTTAATCAATTACATCAGTACTTCAAAAAATCCAGATCCTCTGGAATAATCGATTACGACATGAGTTAATCGATTATTTGTTCCTGAGATTTTTTTCAGATTTCAGATGAACACTTTAATCGATTATTTTGTAACTTTAATCAATTACATTTGTTAAAATAATTGATTACCATTACGGAATAATCGATTACAGTCAGTTAATTCTGTTTTTTATAAATAGATGCGGCTCATTAAGAAAAGAAAGACTTTCAGTTTTACAAAGTAAGCCTTGTAAACACACTCTCTGGAGATTTCAAAAGCACCAAGGCTCACTAGAAACATTCATTGATAATGGTTTCAAGAATCATGAAGAATCTCATGAGTTGAGTCATCTTTTCATGATTAGTTTTTGTTAAAGTCCCATTTGTCAAAAAGAAGTCATCAAGAAAGATCATGGCATTCATTCTCAGTTTGGTTTGATCATTTAAACTCATTCATTTCACTGAGGATGTTCAGGTGATATCTTTAATCAATTTCATTGTTGTATTGTTTAGAAATTATTTGTTTTGTTGGTTGGTTGTTGGTATAACAATTTGTATCTTTAAAGTATTGCTAGATAGGTATCTAGTGGGAAGAACAGAGAGGGGATCTCTGGTTCTTAGATCTTTTGAGAAGTCTATAGGTTTAGATTTTGAATTTACCCTAGGGTGGGTAAAAGAGATATGTGTTTGCTTGTAAATATATTCATTTTGTTATAGTGGAAACTTTATTCAAGGTTGATTAGAAGTAAAACTGGATGTAGCCTCCGGGGTTGAGAGGTGAACCAGTATAAATCTTGTGTGTAATTGTAATTTTCTGTTCACATTCATATTGTTCTTGAAGTATTATTTTTGTTTACATCACAAGATTGGGTGAAGCTCAAGAGTGGGTTGATTGAGATAAAAGTTGATCTTAAAAGTTTGATTTTTTAATTGGTTAAGATA
>PYAF01004353.1:5103-17833 GCA_007407185.1 Glycine tomentella | reverse complement strand
TTGTGTGTAATTGTAATTTTCTGTTCACATTCATATTGTTCTTGAAGTATTATTTTTGTTTACATCACAAGATTGGGTGAAGCTCAAGAGTGGGTTGATTGAGATAAAAGTTGATCTTAAAAGTTTGATTTTTTAATTGGTTAAGATACGATCCTTCTTTCAAAGTCTTCCGCTGTGTATAAAATTTGTTTTAAATTTTTAAAAACTCTGGGGTAAAACCAATTCACCCTCTCTTGGTTATTTGCATAAGTGTTCATTCTATTTTCAACTGATTGAGTGTTTTTAGTTTAATATTTTTCTATTCTTCTTAGCTTATTTGACTTCTCTTAGACTTTTATTTTCTTACTCTATCTTAGTTTTTATCTTAGGCAAACAAGTGATTGATAATTGTTGCTTATTTTTGGATTTTTTGCTTACTTGACCTATCTTCCTTGTGCAAGACCTAGAGAGCTATACAGAACTCCAAATGGTGCATATGAGTAGTCCCTAGAAAGATATGGAGAGGATCTACAATTTTGTCAGAGATAAGATGAGGCCGATTCTATCATTTTGAGGGTCATTTTAGGCTTGGAAGTTAGAACTCCTGCACTCGAGTTTTGGGCTACGAATTGGTGTAGTTAGTAATTAGTTAGATTAGATGGGCCTAATCATGACCCATCCTTTCCTATTGACTCAATCAGTATATTTTAGTGCAATTAGTTAGTGAAGAGATACACTTTATTTTTTGAGCACAAACAAAATTTGTAGTTTCTTTTAGAAGTTTTCAGAATTAAAACATTTTCTCTCATTTTCTCTCAATTGTTCTTTATTTTTCTTCTTCCTTTCATCTCTATTCTTTTATTTTCTCATACAAATTTTGTGGCTCTTACATTTATGATGATCATGGAAGGTTAAATAATCAATCAATCTAAGGATCCAGTCCAAGCAAGAAGAGTTTGAGTTCTGGTTTGGTATTCTAATTTCTATGTGAATGTCCATCTTCTTCTTCAATTTGCTTTTTGATTTTCATGATTATGAATATGTTTAGGATTGAAAATGAATTAGGTTATAGATTTATTTCCTAATTTTGAATTTTAATCATAGATTGTTTGGATGATATTTCAATCCGATTTGTGATTTCAATTGATTTAAGAGTTAATTTGATTGAACTGCTTCTAATGATATTGAACGAACCTTCATAATATGATCATTATATGAGAACTATGATAATTTGTATTGCTTGGTTTGGTGAATTGGATTGATATTCTTGAATTTATTTTACAATATATTTTATCAATTTTGTTAGTTTCTACATTTTTCTTCAATTCTTGTTTGTGTTTATGCAATTTTTATTCATATTGTCTATAAACTTTTTGATTAAAATCCCCCTATTGTTTATTAGTGAATTGAAGTTGGAACTAAATTGATCGTGTCTCCTAGTCGACCTAGGTTAATCATGTGCTACATAATTAGGGTAATTTAATTAATTTGTAACGATTCGACAGTCGTTATCAGCAACGATGACATTCATGACAACGATCATGATAGTGGTGGTTATGGTCAGAATCTTGACATAAATTAATTTTTTTGATAAACGATGAGTTAAATCTTTAAGATGTTTGATTTTTTGTTAGGTAAATCTTTTAAATAGTTTTCGATTAAATAAAACTTTAATTTGAATTTAAAATATTTTAATCTTAACATTTTATTTTAATCTAATGATTGAAATCAATCATTCTTATTCTCAAATAAGATTACCACTCTCGTATGATACACCCTCATATATTAATTAATTAAATGAGATAAGATATATTTAGACCATATGTGAGTCTAAAGATTCACACTAAATCTACACTATTGATATTTTTTTTTTATCTATAAAAATTGAATACGATACTATGAAATGTTAAATGCTTATACACACTGTTAACCAACTGAAATCGTTGCTATATATTAATCATGTGGTATATAATATCTTAATAAATATGACAACTTTAATATATTTAATTATAATTAATTAGTTATCTTAAATCAATAAATTACATCATTTGATTGATTTGATTTTTTTCAAATTAATTATTTATTAAAATTATTAACAGTAATATATTTATACAATTTTTTCATGCAATAAAGTATATATTTATGTCTTTATTTATTATTTTCATAACACAACAATAGTTTATTTCTTAATAGTTAAAAAAATATATTTATTAGAAAATAGAAAAAATATAATTATTTATGATTTAAATATTTATAAATTTTATTATCATGTATTATTTATTTTATATATTTTATTGTAAAAACATTATGTAGTATTTTCTTTTTAGCCTATATTAACAGTGAAAAATATATATCATGAAATATAGACTTTATTATGGGTAGTATTTGTAGAAAATATTATTTTGTCAATAATTTTTATAAATCATAAAAAAACCAATAACAAATAATCTAAATGATTGATTATAATTAAGTAATTGATAATTATAAAATATGTTAAAATTACCATATTTATTAAGATATCATAAACTATACGATTAACATATATTAAAAAATCTTAATACTTACATCAGGTGTCAACGGATCTTAATATATATTTAATTAAATTATTGATATATTAATGATGACCAAACAATATTCAGAAAAAAAAATAATGACCAGATAACAACAAAACATTTACGCTATCTGTCTGAAACGTACAACTTTTTTCTTCATATATCCGTTTCCCACCAATTTAGAATTAGAATTCGGATCGCATCGCATCTCATGTGTCTGAAACTCCCAATTTTCCCTCCAAAATTTAAATCTCCCTCTAAACCAAATCAAATCAAAGCGACGCTCCTAATCTCAAAATTCCTCTATAAATATTGAATGAATGCCTTCCCTTTTTCTCATACCAAACACGCCTTCCGCATTCAAACTATGGCTTCTTCTTCTCCTTCGTCCCTCTCACTGAACACCGCCGAAGACCTTTCCCACTCGTCTGGTGAGGTTCATGTCATCATCGGTCCCATGTTCGCTGGCAAGACAACTGCCCTTCTTCGTCGTATCAAATCCGAACTCAACGCTGCCAAGTAATCTTTTCATTTCCCACATTTTTCTTTCTTCGATTCTGAAATTTTGTTTTGTTTTTGCCATATTATTATTATTAGTTGTGTTTTGTTATTGCGAAGAAATGTGGCGTTGTTAAAATCGAGCAAGGATACAAGATATGCAATTGACTCGGTTGTGACGCACGATGGGATTCAATTTCCTTGCTGGGCGTTACCGGATCTGTTGTCGTTCAGAGAAAAATACGGAGATGATGCTTATCAAAAGGTACTTTTGATGTTCTTTGGTTTATTTTAAGCTTAATTAACTTTTTAATTTCTGATGATTTTTATCCTAAAATTTTAATTTGGTGTATTTTATTTCAATTTTTAATTTTTTTTGTAAATTTTACCTTTCATCAATTTATTATTAACATAATTGTACTTTTTTTTATCTTAAAGTTATTATTTTTTGACAAATTTGACCTTTAAGTTTTATTTTTGGACAAATTATACTCTTAATTTATATTTTTTGATAAATTTTATTCTCAAATTTTGTATTTAGATAAATAACAGAGGATAAAATTCACAAATTTCTTAAAAATTAGTAAAATGTGTCAAAATTAAAAGTTAGGGATAAAATTCATTAAAAAATTTAAAAAATTAGAGATAAAAATGTAATTAAACCTTTTGATTATTTGACGTTTCAAGAGGAAAAGGACCGATAGTAGCACTGTTTTGTTTACTGGTTTTAGAGACAGTTTTTGGTTTACTTAAAGTAGTTTGTCCTTGAGTATGTTGTGTTTGGCCCTTGAACAGAACTGGTTCTTGGTTTTTAAAAAAACATGTTTTTTTTAAAAAAAATTAATTTATTTTAAATGAGAAATTGATGTTGATTAGTATAGAATTATTTTAGAAACTAGTTTCGGAAAAAAAAGGTGAAAAGAGAATCAAACAGGTCATTGATTTTTTATTGTTTTTGAAAGTAAATTTGTTTTCTAAACTTTATTTGTCACTTTATTAAAAGCAGAGAAACAGCACGACAACATTTTTTAAATGAATTTTAGAAATGAGAAATTGATTGTTAGAGTACTATGTAACGAATTTTAGATGAGAAATTGATTGCTGAGTTTACTGCAAAACAATAATAATTGAAAAGGGAATCAAACAACCCTCACAGTCATAAATTGGCTGCAAACCCTTAACACCACAACATTCTATTTGATGGTAAGACAGAATCAATTCAGTAGTTATAGTTAATGTTTTAACTTTTGCATGTTGTTGTAATTGTAATTTTGTTGCAATTCGTAGTATGGTGTAAAATTTCAGATAAATATAGTTGAATTGGCTGCAAATCGTTGTAATAATATTTTTTAAAGAAAAGTTTTAGTCGTTAATTATTAGGTTTTTATGTTAGTAAAAAACTCAAACTTACAATTTTTTTTTCTTTCTTCTTTCTCTTTTTACTGTCAACCTTGTAAGTTATAACTCCCAACTTGTTGTAATAGTGATTCCAGTAGTCTTGATATTAGGGCTGCAATTGTGGTTACAGTTCACTTTTCAAACTTTGACTTGGTAGTTTATGTATGTGTTACACTGCTTTGGATGCAGTTGGATGTGATTGGCATAGACGAGGCTCAATTTTTTGTGGATCTATACGAGTTTTGCTGCAAGGCTGCTGATGAAGATGGCAAAACCGTAATTGTTGCAGGCCTGGATGGTGATTACTTAAGGTACTACAATATTGTATTGTAGGTTTTAGTTTCAGAATAGGGTAAACTAAATAGAAAATAGAAAATGAGGTCTAAAATAAAAATTGTGGAGAATTTTTTTATTTTAAAAAAAAAAGTAATATTTGAGATCTTTTAATCAATATGTGATTTTTTTACTTTAAAAATTATTAATAAATGTTAGTAGATTAAAACTAAAACTAATAACCTTGTTTTAGTATTTGGTTTTTCCTCGAATGCTTATTTCTCCAGCTTACCCCTTTGTACAGGAGAAGCTTTGGCTCAGTCCTTCACATAATTCCACTTGCTGAATCAGTGACCAAGCTAACAGCACGTTGTGAACTGTGTGGCAAACGTGCTTTTTTCACCTTGAGGAAGACAGAGCAGAGAGAGACTGAACTAATTGGTGGAGCTGATGTGTATATGCCAGTTTGTCGCCTTCACTATGTCAACAGCCAAGTTGCAAGGAGTGTTCCCGAATCTCAAAATGTTAAAAGTGATTCCCTTCTTGAGGCAGCTACAGATGTTTAAGGGTTATTGGGAAATTGGGTTGTATGTGGCCTACCATGACTTGTTCGACTGAGACAGACATGAATGAATCTAGCTTAATCTATTAGTTTTTTGAGTTTAATATATATGTATTTGTAAAATAGTTTTATATTTTTATTTAGTTATAAATTATTTGGTTGAATTATTTTAAGATAATTATTTTAAAAATTAATAAATTTATTATATATTATAAGTTATATAAGTTATGATTGAATGATTGTAAATTTTTTTATGCATAATTTTTTTCTATTGTTTTCATCACCCTTTTGTATACATACTTGAGTTTCTTAATGCTAATTTGTTATGTTACATGTTCTTCCTTGGTGCCTTGTAGGAAAATTTGATGACTCTATTGTCTATGCTTTCTTTGACTTATCCATCCACAAGTCAGGAAACTGCTGAACAATATTTAAAAGCGAGTAAAAAACAGTCGTTAAAATATTGATTTTAAATTGGTTAATGAATCTCATTCAATTTCAGACTTAAATTATTCAAGATTTCATAAAGTTATTTTAAATTTAATTGTTGAAAGTTGAAACATAAATTAAAAAAAGTATATATAAATAAAGTTAAAAGATAAGAAAATACGAAAATTTATTACATAAATATGAAATAATACTTATCAATATTGAAATCATAAGATCTAAGTTACCAAAAAAAAGATCTATAACAATTAGTTATTTAATTAGTATTAAAACAAATTTTATTATCGTTCATAAAATATATTTTAAAGGAATAAAAATAGTTTAACGAGATTATGAAAAAATGTAAATTTTAATGTGTTATATGTAGTATTTTTGTAAATATATAAATAAAAATAATTTTCCTTTCTGTAATATTAATATTAACTTTTAAATATCACTAATTTCTTTTGGAGACAACTTCCACAATTATATGTGAAAATATAATGAATATTTATGCAAATAACCACGAGGGGGGTGAATTGGTTTTATCTTAATTTTTTAAAAATTTCTTTCAAAAATGTTACAGTGGAAGATTTTTAAGAAAGATCGTATCTTTAAAAACAATTAAGAAAACAATTTTTTTTACCTTCTATTTCACAAATACTTTCACCTTGAGCTTCACCTTTACCAATCAAATCACTCTTGTATTATGACCAATCTTGTGATATGAACAAAACTTAATACTTCAAGAATATTATGAACATAAACAAAAATATTCAAAAACACAAGATTTATACTGGTTCACCTCTCAATCCCGAAGGTTACATCCAATTTTCTTCTAACCAAACATTGGTCAGAGTTCCACTATAACAAATATAATATCTTTACAAGCTTAGTCAAAGTTCTACTATAACAAATAGAATATCTTTACAAGCTTACAATGATCTCTTTTATCCTCCCTAGGTAAAATTCAAAATCTAAACCTGTAGGCTTTTCAAAAGATCTAGAACCAAAGATCCTCTCTCTGTTCTTCCCTCTAGAAACCTTTCTAGAAAAAGCTTTAAAGACTAAAATTTGTTATAAGAACATATAACACAAAAATAACCAAAAATAATTAAGCTAATAGTTCAAGAAAGATATCACCTCTTATTCCTCAGTGAATTCAATGAAATGAATGATCTAACCAAACTGAGAATGTATGCAATTGATCTTTCTTGATGACTTCTTTAATCATAAAGCTTGAACAAAACTTCACATCATGTAGACAATGACTAACATATCATGTAAAACTCCATGACCTTTAACATCTTTTGATTTTCTAATCTCTCCCCTGCCTTTGTGTTTTAAGAACTCTAGAAAATGATTTTCTCAAGGCTTGTACGAAAACTTCACAAAATATTTCATATTCAAAACTCAGTGCAATTTGTTCTATTTATAAAAAAACGGACATAACTAACTGTAATCGATTATTTTAACTAGATAATCGATTAAAATGTTCATCAGGAATCTGGAAAAATGTCAAGAACAAAATAATCGATTAAGTCACCTTGTAATTGATTATTCAAGATGACCTAAGTTTTCTAATACACATGTGTAATTGATTAATTTCTCAAATAATCGATTATCACAGACAATGTGAAAAACTCATTAATGCATATTTAATTGATTACGAATATCTGGTAATCGATTAAACCAAATGAAAAGCTTTTATAAAATATGCAGTGACTTAGATAATCGATTATTCTGTGATGTAATCAATTATCACAGAGCACGTCTATTTCAGTGTTAGGCTTATTTAATCGATTACGAATCAATGGTAATCGATTAAAATGTTCATAAGGCAATATGCAGATCCATTCATATGCATTTAATTGATTATATCATATAAGTAATCGATTAAAACAGTGAAACGCAGTTTTTATAAAAATCTAATTGCCTTTATGACTTTACATCTAATTACTTATTACCATATGATTAACCATGATTTAATGTATGTATGAATGCATGAATTAATCAAGATTAGTGAGGATTATGAGGCTTTAACCACTTGAATCAAGCTTAAGCAAGAAATTACAAATGTCATCAATTGAGTGGACATGTAAAACATCAAAACTTGCATTCTTCTTTTTCTTGATTCCATATCTTCATCTTCCTCATAGCTAACAGTATGAGTTTAAATGATAAAGAACGTGTATTGTATGAGTCTAAAATATCACTAAAAATTTAAAAGTTTATTTACATACACATTTATACTACTATAATATAAATAAACTCGTGTATTGTATGAGTGTAAAATCTAGTATATAGTAAATTACACTTGTATTTTTGTGTTTCTTACAAATTGGATTTGATACCCCTAGATTAATGGTGTGGTGGCTAATGATGTTATAAGTAGGACTCTTAAAGTGAGCTCAAATTTGGTGAGTCAACCTGACTAACCATAGGTCCGGGCCGAAAAGAATAAAAATTTCAAAATACTGAGAAAAAATGAAATCAACTCACGTAATCCACATGTTAAGTGAGTTTGAGTCGGGTTGAACCAAGTTGGCCCACTTAACCCACTTAAGTAGTTGTTTAGTAATTTCAATTATCTATTTTGTCTTTAACAATTTGGTATTTTTAATTTTAAGACTATAATATTGTTGAACTATGATTAATGTTTGGATTTAAGACTTTGGTGTTTTAAGACTTTTGATTCATATTTTATGTATTTGAGAATTGAGACATTTGAATGGTTACTTTCTTGACTATATCAGAAGCTTGAATGGTTATTTAATACATTCATCTGTTATTTGTATTTGTATTTGAATCATTGGAATGTCTTTGGTTTAAAAAATGTATTTTTTAAAAATAACAAAAAAATGTTTTTAATTTATTTAAATTTTATTATTTTGGATTGTTTTTATTATAAAAAATTTGGTGAGCCAACCAACTTAACCCGACAATCCACCTAACCCACCAACCTGTGGTGGGTCGAGTCGAGATAATATTTTTGTGGCTCATTCAAAAGTGAGTTGAGCTAGCTTGACCCATTTAAGTCTCAACTCATGTTGGGCCAACCTGTGTGAGTCGAAATATCCTGTTTTGACACCCTTAGTTACAAGGGAGTAAAAGTAATGTCATAAAATGAGTGTGAATGTATTTACTTTTATTATTTTGGTGAACACAAGTCATTCACTATTAAGTAAAAAAACATTTATATCTTAAGATGAATCAAGACTTTTAATTATTTTGATTAGATGCAAATAAATACAAATAGTTAGCTAAAATCATGATATGATACATCATTCAAGCATTGACGTTTAAGACTTCATTTATTTCTCTTTGTTTAAGATTCATTTTGCAGAAACATTCTCCTAGGATCTATCGAATCATATGAAGAATAAATGAAGCTCAAGTTTTGAAAGTGCCAAATAGTATCATAATACGTGCTATGTTGTGACAAATCTACTCTACCCAAAGAGAAATGGTTTTCTGCTGAAGTGTTCTATACAAAAGTCTTTCGGCTACAACGAGTACTTTCTAGGCCACTCCTGGCATTACATTTAATGTCCTCCTGAGATTAAGACCCAAGTGTACTTTGTCACTAAGCCATTCCTGGCTTTCACAAATAGTATATGTTTCATAGAAAAAGTGTTCTAATCACTCAATGAGCGTTTGCACAATAAGCTTGAATACAATGAAACTCAATAACTTAGCAACGTTAAGATTTACACAATTCACTCAAGTTTCCTTTGTGTAGTGGACTGACAACGTTACAATACTTGTTTGTTTTGTCTCAAAATATTCTCGTTTTTTGACAACCTTAACACGAGCATCTTCAGGCTTTCTGTAGACTTTAGAGCTTTGATCCGTTGAGAGATCCCAACTAGCTGTTGTCTAATAGCTTGGGCAAGAGGTTGCTATTGTGTAGAGAAAGAGTGGGGACCACACATGCTTTCTGCAATATATCTTTAGAAAAGTACAGTTTTCTAGTGTTGCCTAATGCTCAAAGTTAACTTTCAGCGCATAGATAGAAAGAAACGTTAACAACATAGGAAAAAAGAATTAAGAATGTCAAGACAAGACATTTTAAATCTTCCCTTTTGTGCGCTAAAGCATGAGTTTCTCACTGATTTGTTTGGCATGAATTTGATGGTTGTGGTTGGACGGATGTGGATACCTGGGGGGGTACTTGGCCATTGGTGATAGAGCTCCATTCCAAGCCAAAGGTCTAGAAGGAGATCTTGAAACACTTCCTTTGATGAGCTTTAAAGGACCAACGACAAGAGCTAGGATTGAAGAAGCACACCAATGCAATGCAAACACATCAAAAAGTCTTGTCTGTTGTAAAAAACAAAGTGATGTTTGTTTTAATCGATTACAACGTGTTTGTAATCATTACATAAGCAAATGCTGTATGTTTACCAAATCTTGTCTGTTTAATCGATTACGACGTGTCTATAATCGATTACAAGGCACTTTGATAAGGAACGCTCTGTTTTAATCAATTACATGATGAATTAATCGATTATTTTGTTCATACATTTGTTTGCAGGAAGATTTAGAACAAAATAATCGATTACAAGACCAAGTAATCAATTACTTAAGGGAATTTAATTGATTACATGGACGTATTAATCGATTACTTTAGCAGAAATTGCATCTGCACATTTTGGGTTAGCCAAAGGTCACTTTAGGAAAAACTTGCACTTCAAGCTTCATTTAAGTTTCATTTTAATTTGCATTTGCATTACATTTAGTGGCATTAAGCTTGTAATTTCGTGGGTTATATAAACCACGCAAAAACTGATTGTAACTAACTTTGGTTCATTAATACAATTCTGAAAATTGTTGAGAGTTTCTCTCTTGTTCTTGTTCAACAACTTTTTGAGTCTTATCAATGGCTTCCCAATGCTATTATGGTGATTCTTCCTAGACTTATTGGAAAGCTTCTCCATGGTGTCTTCACCTTCATCCCTAACCTTTCTTCCGTCTTCCATTTATGCAATTATAAACCTCTAAACAGACCCATTTCACAAGAAGTGTTGATTGCTTGTGTTCTGAAGTTTACTTGAAGTTTGAGTTTCATTGCAAGGTAGATTTGGGAAACCTAATGTCTAATGGTTGTAGACATGACACCAATTGGTCAGTTAGACTATGCTGCATTAGAATCATCCCAACGTTGAAGATATTGTCCTTAGTCAATGGAATGGCTTGATAGCCATAGACTAAAGGAATGAACTGGGACATGGGAGTGAAGAGTTGGATGTTCTTTGGATGCAAAAATGGTGGTAGAAAGTTATCAGAAGATGGGTCAATCTATTGAGCATCAATCTTCCTGCACCATCCAATGATATCTTTATCGTAGCATTCCACTTCTCTGCAGGCCCATGATGGAATCTTGTACACACTTTGGCGTAGGACCGATGTGGATGTAGGCTTGGATATCTATGTCCACCCTGTTATCCTCCTCAACAACTTTCTCCCAAACTATGTCCAACTGGTCATCACATTCAATGTTGAGTCCAAATTTCTGGTGAAGTTCAGAAAGAATGGATTCATCCATTGAAGGAGTCTTCTTGAAGAACCATCATCAACCAACCTCATCATTAAGATGTTTTCTTGGTTGAAGGCTTTCTGTTTGGGCAAGAACACCTCATCAAAGTATATTATGTCTTGTACTTCTTTAGGAGTATCTTACAAGAACTTCCTATCACTCCATGAGCCTCAAGGACTTTGGTCAGGACAACACTATGATAGATGTCCTTCCCAATGATTTGTGATGTGTTGCAAACACATCTTAGTTTTAGGCTAGTTTTAGGATTGAATTTAGTTAAATGTTTAAGAAAATAGATTAGAATAGGTTAGTTTATTATTAATTTTGATTTAATCTCATTTCATTATCATATGTGCAAATTCAGGGCCAAACAGAGGAGAATCAAGCAAAGAAAAGAGAAAAGCAAGTGCAAGGTCTCGCGCGGATCGCGCCAGATCCAGCGCGAGTCGCGCCAAGTGAAAAATAACAAGCATCAGATTCGAATAAGTCCCGCGATCAGTGCGGGACTTCGCGCTAGTGGCGCCATATGCTCGAAAGCCAGCCATTCAACTCAAAGAAGCCACGCGAATCGTGCCAGGGCCACGCTAACAGCGTCACCTATTCAAAGCTCCAGCGCGGATCGCGTCACATCCGCGCTATCAGTGCCAGAAGTCCAGCATCAAGCCATTCAGCTCGAAGACTCCACGCTATCAGCGTGGAGTTCCACGCGATCAGCGCCGTTCATTCGAAAAGCCAGCGCGATCAGCGCGGGACTTCGCGCGGGTCGCGCCATGGAGATTCTGTTTCCTTAATTAATTTATCTGTTTCAAATTTTGGCATTGTTTTAGGCTTTGTTACTGTAATTAAACCATTCTATAAATACAAGGCCTTTGGGACTGAAGAAATAGACACCGATTAGCACTGAATATACATTCCATCATCCTAAACCTCTGGAATTCAAGAATCAAGGCTAGGGTTTCAACAGAATCATGAACTATTCAATAGCTTTTGTGTTCTTGAGGCCTATGTCAGGCTAAACTTTATATTGTGGGAAGGCCATGAACTAATGTGAACTCCTTTGTAACTTAACTGGTATTGAATGAGAAGTTCTTGATTGTTTTACTTTACTCTGTTCTTTATTGTTTCATTCTTATTTGGAATTGGCCATTCTAATTAAGTATTGAGGGTTAGGGTTCGCAATGGGGACGTTGGGATTCTAGTTTCTGACCTTAGTAAAGTAACAGTTGTTCATTACCTAGGGATAGGGATGCGTGGCTGCAGAACCTTATGATATAGTCTTTTACATGCTTAACTTGATAGAATTTACTAAGGAATTAGGTTTTCAATTCAAGTTAAAGGGTTAATTCACTAAGGGATTAGGGATTAGCTAAACTAGAAAAGATTTATTCTCTGAACAATCGGAAATAAGCAAACCATTGATATAGTCTTTTACATGCTTGATAGGAATCACTAAGGAATTAGGATTCTTGTTAAAGGGTGAAATCGCTAAGGAATTAGGGTTTA
>PYAF01004351.1:24881-46441 GCA_007407185.1 Glycine tomentella | reverse complement strand
ATATAAGGTGGGTACGGATGATGGTTTTGTGTTGTGATTCAATAAAAGCTTGAAAACAAAAAGCAAATAAGGTGGGACTTAGAGTGCACGGTTTCTTTTCTTTTTGGCTGACCAAAATTTTGCTTCATGCCTTCCTTATATAGACAAGTCAACATCTCATGCTTCCTTATTGGTTCTTAGCTTTTCCAATTTTGGTCCACATATTCCTTCTTCCTCCATTATTTGCACGGATAGGTGTGGCTTTGGGATACATCCAAAAAGATTGTTTCTTCCTAGCATTTATGGAAGATTCCTATCTATCTTGGCATTTATGAATTATTCTTATTGTCTCCAATTATTGCTTATTTTGCTTGTTTTTTCCTTTTGTCTTTGAAGTGGCCCCTTTTCTCCTTTCTTGGCTTCACTTCACGTGGATTTCATAGTGCAAGGGCTGTCATTTATTTATTTTTTTTCCTCCCTCTTGGCCGTAGCTAGCTCCCTTGGTTCCATTGATATTTTGCTTTTTGTCTTATATGTGTATATGTTGTCTTTTAGTGATTTTTCTTTGCACATGGCTTCATTTAAGTCATTCTTATCTTTGCACATGGCTTCATTTAATTCATTCTTATCCAATCTTGACCAATCTTGACTAATCTTGACTTTGCAATATTTTTTCTTTAAATTCTTGAAATGGAAAAATTCTATTTTCTTATTGATTCATTAAAAAAATTTTTAGCCTAAAATTATTTCCATCCTTCTCACACAATTTCTAATATTTTAGATAGCTTGAATTAAATTTTATTTCAAAATATATATATTTAAATTCTAAAAATCTTACTAAATGATGAATTTTAATTTTTTAATTCAAATTCATATGTAATAAGTAAAAATATTGGGGTGTTACATTTGGGATGTTCCCTTCCCTGATATTTCTACCCTCTTTTTGAGGTTTTGTTCATTATTCTTAATTGAATAGTTTTTTTAATATATTGATTACAATTATTGGTTATTTTCCAAAGTACATTCCTTTCTACTTTTTTATTTTCAAAATACATTACTTTAAACCTAATTCCTAAAATACACCACTTTTTTATGGTAACACGTTCAATCTCTTCGTCCATTTTAGTGGAAATATTCAATCTCTTCGTCCTAAAATACACCACTTTTTTATGATATTCACCACAATCACAATTTTTGGGATTGTAACATGACTCTAAACCATTCCGGTGGTTTGGGTGTTTCAAATGGGGCTTGGGTCTCTGTTACAATAAATATGTGGTTGTATCTCTCGAATTCATTAATAATATGCATATCTGATTCCTGCTAAATGCTATTCACTGCCTCAGAGACGAATTCAGAATATTGCGAGTTGAAGTTGATCATTGCTTGGGTTTGTTGGTCTCTAATAGCAAAAAGTTTTGCAGTCTTGAAGTACGTCTGCTCAACCAAGATGACATTGACAAATATCTTGTGCTTTTGAACATGAAATTGACTGACTCAGACAAATTTGTAGTCATATGTTCCTAACGTTTTCCCTCATTGAAGTATTGTACCCAATATTTTTTGGGTAACTGATCAAGCCATTCAGCTGCACTTGCTTTATTCGCACGGATATCCCCAAGATGTCGTCAGTGCATTTTTCCGTGTATGCATACCCTGTAAATATTCAATAAATTTAATACATAATGAAATTCGAATTAAAATATATTTGAATGGGAAAAAAATATTATAGATTCTCATCAGCTTGCATGAGTGGTTTCTTCAGATGTTTGTAGTTCGGATTACTGCGAAGGAAATTTTTTGCAATGTGTTGCAGGCAGAAGAAATAGGATTTGTCCCCAACCCATAATTTACTTGGGTTGTTGTAGGCACTTATAATCGAAGGGGTGCCTATCTGAAATTAGAGAAATGCTACTTTGCAGAGTAACATGCCTTCTCAAATTCTTTAGGAAAAACCCACGTTGAAGTTGTCTCCCCTTCTACAATGGTGTAGGCAATCAGGAAGATATGGTTAGCACTGTCTTGTGCTGTAACTATCAATAATGTGTACGATATACTTCCAGTAAAGCCATGTACTACTTGTACGATGAGTTTGCAATGTGCAAACCCATTAATGCATAGATCGAAATACCAAAAAGACACGTTTAAGCATTTTTTAGCAGGTACCATTTCTCCCTCTTCAAACACGAATTCTATTTGTGCAGCGACAATAGTCCTGGGAATACAAGATTGCAAAGCTACCAAAAATTTTGGTAGCTTGGCATATGATTTTTCCCAATGTCCATGAATCATTTCCAACACTCTTTGCTTTGCTAACCATGTCTTTTTGTAGGATGAAGTATAATTTATGAACATTTTGGTCTTTGCAATCAACATTTTGGCGCTAAACGAGTGTTCTGACCTCTGATATTTTTGATAATTCATTTCTTGCGCGTCTTTGAATTGCACATGCCTAAACTCCATGTACAACCATTTTCATGTGAGTTACACATGAGGTTTAGCCTTCTTTGTTCAGAATATATTATTTTGCAGTCAAATTTCTGATGTTGTATTCTTTGACTGCTCGAATACATTGTGCTATTTCATCGAAGGTCATGCCAACCTCGAGTGCACCAGTTGGTGGTTGTACAGGTCTTTTTGCTGAACGAAATGGTCGTGATCAATGTATTATGGTAGGTGGTCGAGGTTCAACTCCAATGGACTACTAGGTTCGTGATATTGCATGGAGGTGACGTTGGTATGGCCACACCCTCATCATCGCTTTGGTTATTATTGTGATGAAACAACTCTTGATCCTCATGCTCACTAAAATCATCCATGTTTTCTTTGTGAAACCGTATGATGAGATTTTCATTAGTGATGAGATCTTCATTTGGGTTTAATGTTTGTGTTTGTGGTTGTTGTGATGGGGGTGATGTGGTAAAATATTGTGATGGATGATGGTATTATTGGTGAAAGGAGGTTTGTTGGGCATCAGAAAAAGAATCATTTTGGGATAATAGTTGTGTGTAGGAAGTATAAATGTCAAAGGCGTCTTGTGTTTCAAGGTTGTTGTATGAAATGGTTGTGGAAACGGTGGTTGTGGTTGATGAATAAGCTCAGTAACAACATATAATTTGGCAAAATTCAAATCTGGATTTTGGATAATTGTTTCCAGCACGCCTCTCAGATCATCATTGTCATGTATTTGTGCTGAAATAAAACGTGGTTTGTCATGATGAAATAAAATAGGGACACAATATAAGAATTGAACAACTGTTTCAGTTGCCTAAGTAGGGAGACGTTGGTTAATTTTCCGAATTAGTTGTATAAACATAATAGACCTAGACAGTATAAAAATATTGGATTTCCATACGAGTACTTCGATCTGTGAACTGAGTCGTTGTAAATTTGACTATGGTGGTGAATGATAATCGATATATCTTTAGGTGGAGCCATGGGTGGTGTTTGGGGGATGTGAGTGGGAAGGCTATGAAAGTTAGGAATAAAGGTTTCTATTGTGAGGATATTGTGTGTGTTGTGAAATTGTGGAATTATATATAGGGTTAGAAAGTTTGGAAGGAGAGTTAGGTGGGAGGGTTGAGTAGGAGGGTTATGTATGAGGGTTAGGTGGGAGGGTTAGGTAGGATAGTTAGGTGGGAGAGTTAGCGCATGTGAGTGAAGAGTGTTCAGCTATGCACATCACAAATAATAGGCTGCCCGTTTCATCATGACTGTTGACCGCATTGTTTCACATCGATCACGGAGCCCACGCGGATTATTGAGATCCACATTAATTTGGTTGTCAGTGCATGTGAGTGAACAGTGTGCAGCTACACACATTGCAAATAATAGGCTTTTCGTTACATCATGACTGTTGACTGCCCTGTTCCGTATCGATCACGGAGCCCATGTGGATTATTAAGATCTGCAGTAATGCGGTTATCAATGCATGTGAGTGAATAGTGTGCAGCTGTGCGCATCACAAACAACAGGTTGTCCGTTGCATCATGATTGCTGATCACACTGTTCCGCATTGATCACAGAGTCCACCAATTATTGAGATTCGCATTAATGCTTTGTCAGTGCATGTTAGTGAACAATGCATTTAGGATCATATTATTAAAGTAAATTGAAAATAACAACTAAAAAACTTGGAACAATGACAAATAAAGACTAACAAATAATTAAAAGCAATAAAATAATAAAATATGTTAAATTATTCATTCTAATTTCAGGGAATTGTCCAACTTCCGCTCCATCTCTGCCCAACTTAGGTCATTAACTTGAGAAGGTGATGATGAATGATGAACATCAACTTTAAGTTCCATATATATTACACTCGCCATATTTGCAAATGTATCAAACATGCACCAAACACCTTCTTCATCAATAATTTGAATTGCCCTATACTCAACACAAGCCATTGAATTGGTATACATGACAATGATACCAAAGTGTTGGGATGATTATGTCTGACAGGTCATTGTGGAATTCAGTAGTATCGATTTTGTCTTGTCACTTCTGAAAATTGCATTTCCACTTGAATTGTGGATTACCTCACCATTGATATAAACGTACGCACAAATTGGCTCTGAACTCATTTTGATTGCTCTCTTTATTTTCTTGCACAATTTGATTTGATGCAACTATGCAAAGTCTATGATGATATAGTGCCTTTATATATATACAATCAATCACATGGCCATGGTTCACGTGATTTGGAATCTCGATACATGACAGAAAGACGGTTGTGTTAACATGCTTTTGAATCTCAAGGCCTTACATTGAGACAAAGTCTAAACATGGTTTGTAATCTCGACGCAGTTTATATTATAAATTGATGAGAGGTGCATATCAATACCACACTTTCATAGTGCAAATTCAAATTTTATATCATTTGTACATGTTTTACCACTAAACCTCGTTGTCATGGCTCACATACCTTTATTGCGTCATTAAAATGTTCACTGTTTAAGTACCACAATTAACGACTTAATCACTATGTATTACCATACAATATCTGAGCCACAACCACAAATTGTACCATTATTATTGTCTACCGGGTTCCAACATATTGCCCTAATCAAATAGTGTAGAATTGATCTTGCATTGATCACTGCATTGGTTGATTGATGGAGGCCTGAAACACACACCTTTCACCTGCCATGGGGTGAATGCACAATCACACTCGAAGATGTTGCATTGCATTTAGGCATTAGGGTCGATGGTCATGCTATAACAGGACTTAGCTTCTTACATTGGAATGAGTTATGCAATGAGTTACTAGGCGAAGTCCCTCCGGATAATGCACGTGAGGGAGCCGCAGTGAAGCTGACATGGTTGCTTAGCATCTTGCGCGACCATTACCTGAAGAACCAACAATACAATAACTACAATGCAGGTGTAGAGCTTACATAATGTACATGATTGATGGTGCTTTAATACCTGATAAATTTGGAAATAGAGTTCATGTAATGTATTTCAACCTAGTACGTGATTTCAACAACATAAAAAATATAGTTGGGGTTCTGCTTATTTAGCAAACCTATACAGAGAACTATGTCGGGCATCATCGGAGGTTGGTAGAATTATGGGTGGTTGTGCCATACTATTGCAGTCATGGGCTTGGTACTGCATGCCTTTTATTGCACTAAGAGTCCCACGACCCAAAACAACTTATCCGCTCGCTAAAAGATTATTACAATAATGAAATCAAATTTTTTAATTTCAATGATGCGCATTATGACATTACAATGAATAATGATTTTGTTTCGTTTTTACATTTCAGATGGAGTGGTGGTAGATTAGAACATAGGGGCACACCTCATGGTGACTTTGTTGGGTATAGATCTCGTATAGATCATATGGAAAGCCATCAGGTATACTATTATCATCAACCGTACCACAAATATGTATATATTACCATTTACTAATGTTGCATTGTTTACATATATTCCAATTTTCTTGGGTCCCATATAGAGGATTTGAAGAGCACCTACCAAGACATGCATATAGAGACATGGACATTTTGGTCTGCATGTACTGCAATTATTTGTTTTCCTGTCGTGGAATGACATCAAAAAAATCGGGTCAAACTACAATTTTGACTACATCAACATATCCCTATTGATCCCATGAATCTCGATCGACTTCACCTGATTGACATGCGAGAAAATCATTACAGTGACTGGATGGAATATCATGTTAGGTGGATTAATTTCTGGAAAATGAAATGCAATGATGTTTTTAACTGGACAATGGATTGAAGGGCCATTGACACATACACCAGAGTATATGGAATGGTAAAGGAAAAACATTATTATGTTCTTGTCTGTTGCACAACAACTAAATGATCCACACACAACAATTACCCATAATGTTGCAAGGACAACCATTGAAGAAACACATTTCCCAGTTCCACGTCCTCAGTCAATGTTTTGTACTCCATCACCTGTTCATCAAACTTTTGGCCAGACTCGCAAGTCAGTCAATGCAACTAACTATGAATGGATGACCAATTTATTTGGTGTCGATTTAAATACACCAAATTAGGCAACATCTTATTTAGCTTATTTACAACAGTTCGATGCACCATATTTGTTTGGAGAGCAAGGACAAAGTTCTTCAGATGTAGCAACCCACAGTGAAAACCCTAAGACAGAACAACAACATCATCATCATGAGGGAAAACCAGTGATACAAGAGAGAAGAAATCTACGACGTAATGGATGTCCTCCGTCCTATGGGACCGGTCATCGTCTTGGACATTAAAGTATAAAATGTTTTGATAATGGGATCAACTTTGTTTAACTACCCTTCTAATGTGGTTTTCAAAATTATGTTAAAGTGGTCATGCCATGTTATGCAATGTTTAAATGGCCATGTTATGCAATTATAAAAATTTATCTCCAATAGAGTAATAATATATTTGACAATTTTATTTCATAGTTTTCATGTCAAAGAATAAATAAAAATAACGTGTAACAGTTTCATCAACAAATACCTCAAGTTAGTAGAAAAAGAAACTGTTTTCGATCCTTGAAACAACATTTAAGTGGTCATATTATGCAATTTATAAAATTTATTGAAAATACAATGAACACTCTTCAAATAAACCAAGAAGGGAGGTGAATTGGTTTAAAACAAATATTTAAAATTTTACTTGAAATAATTTGTGGAATTTGAAATCTGGATCGTATCACTTAAAAACCTTTTTCAAACCAGAAATTTTCTTTCAACAAAGATCAATCTTGTTATGCAAGTAATGCCAAAAACTTTGTATTGTTGATAATATCTTGATTATCCAAACACAAGCAATGAGAAGTACAAAATTTAGAAAAGAGACTCAGCAATTTTATATTGGTTCACCTCACAAACTTAGAGGCTACATCAAGTGTCTTCCAAACAACACTAGGTCAGAGTATCCACTAAATCAAAATATTCTTTACAAGCAATTTACAATAGGTCTCCCTTGTCAAACCCAGACAAAGAATCAAAATCTAAACCTTATAGATTTCTAAGACCAAGAACCAAAGAACACTACTCTGTTCTATCCTCTAGAGAACCTTTCTCCAGAATGCTTGATAGAATCAAATTGATTTATCACAAAAGAATACAAATATTACAAACTCTTAAAAAGAAAGATTCAAGATAGACATAACCTGTGATCCTTCATGTATGAATGAATGAAAATGAATTGGGATTACCACACATTCCAGGTTGAATGAATTCTAATGCTTAGAATCAATATCTTGAAAACTTCTTTTCTTCAAAATATCTTCATTAGAAAACTCAGAAATCTTGATCTTCACAAGATGTGTTTTTCACTCAGTAATCAGTCTCTTGAACACTTACAAGGCTTGGTGTCTGTTGGGTAAGTCACTCATGTATATTGAACAATTCGTACAAGGTCTATTTATAAAGAGCCGACCCACAAAGCTTTATATAAAACTGATTTAACTGACAATAATCGATTAATCCGTTGGTGCAATCGATTATTTTGCCATATGTAATCGATTAAAATACCATATAATCGATTAATATGTTCTTGAGCTTTCTGGGAATGTTTTCATGAACAAGATAATCGATTAATACGCCGTGTAATCGATTAAAGCAGACTGTATGTATGTGAAACAATGCATAATAATCGATTACATGATACTGGTAATCAATTAAGCCAGTAAAGTTCAAAATATGAAAATAGACTATGTAATCGATTACGATTCATGGTAATCGATTAAAGCAACAATGCATGATTTTCATATTACACTATGTAATCGATTACAAAAAGCCTGTAATTGATTAAACTATTCTTCAAGGCTTTTCCAGATTAGAACAAAGATATTTAATCGATTAAAACATTGTGTAATCAATTAAAGCAGCAAGTTTTACTTTTTCCAAAAACATAGCCATGAGAACTTGAATTCTTTTAAAATTCATTTGAGTAGCTTTAGTTCATTAATCAAAATCATGTATGCATGAGGATGAGAATGCAAATGCAATGAAAGATCACAAGCAAATGTACTTGAGCCACTTATACAATTACAAATGCCTTCAAACTTGATTCGACATGTAAAAAGAAAAAACTTCAAGCCATCCTTGCTTCAATCTTCTTGCAGCTTCCTTTAAATCCAACAATCTCCCCTTTTATGGCTTTGAGCATGCCAAATATCAATTGTCCATTTGTCTATCTTTTGATTGCATTTGAGGGATGAAGGATAGGAAAATTATACTTGATATCTTGAAATCAAAATCAGCTTTTTGCAAGAACAAGCATAAGCACAAGTCATTCCTCAAAAGTGCTCCCCCTTACTTGGGTAGATTTTTAAGTATATGTTCTTTTTAAAAAATATTATTTCATTTCTCCCCCTATCATTATTACTAATTACAATTATTTCTCCCCCTATTTGGCTTATCAAAGACAAAACAAGTGTTTATAGAGAGAACACTAGGAGGTGAAAACAAAACTTTCATTAATTGAAGATGCATTACATTAATCAGTAGACACTTAAAAAGGATAAAAAAAAATAACCAGCAAACCACAACAAATAGAAAGAAAACAAAACAACCTAAGCTATCAAAGTCATCAAGGACAAGCCTAGCCTCTATTTTTTCGAATCTAGATTTCATCTCTTCCATAGATGAATTTGTCTCAGCCTTGTGCTCATGATGCAGAGATAGTAGAGCATCCACCTTTTGAATCATTAGTGATTCAAAAGGACTGTAAGATGGTTAAGCAGGGCCTTCAGCTTCTTCTTCTTCTTCATCAGCTTCTTCTTCATCATCAGCAAGAGGAACTTGTTGTCCAGCCATCTGCCATCCATAGGGAGTCTTGACCATCCCAAGCTTGTTAAGATGTTTCTCTTTAATGAGGCTATTGCTAGAGTTTGTATTGTCAACAACCTCATTAGATACATCTATTTTAAAGTAGTCAATGAATCTGAACACTAAAACAACATATAGAAATGGATAATTCACCAATCTTTTGGATTTTATCATGGTTTCCTAGAGGATAAGGATCCAGTTCATCTGAATGGAATTTTTCATGTCACACACAAGTTGTATGTCATCATCTGTGGCTTGGGCATGATTAGTGGACCTAGGGGTCAAGATGTAGGTGATGATATAATGAAGAAGTCTATCTTCATGAGTCATAGGACTAGTACTTAGCCTCAGCTTCAGCCTCATTTGAGGGTCAAGAAACATTCCTCTATAGGTTTCTACCCTATTGTAACCCCCAGCCTCCTCCTCAAATTTCCTTTCCCCCTACAAAGGAAATGCTAGTAATTTCTTGCCAAACTTCAGGAGTGATTTCCATGGCCACCCCATTAGCTTGAGATAAGATAGTCCCATCCATAGAAGCTTTAGCACAGGTGTAAAACACCTTTACTAATATAGGGTAAAAGGTACCCTTCATCTCAACAAGTTTCTTCAATCCTTGGGCTTCAATCAAAGCAGGGAATTGGAAGCCTTCTCTAGTAAACCAAGTGAGGTCAAGGTGTTTGGGAGGGCAAATGAGTTTAGTGGCATTAAATTGTAGGTAGGTAATTTTATCACGCTCAGCTAGAAACCAATGATCTAACCTATTCACAGTAGGGTTAGAAGTTTCAGCAACCTTTCTCTTGGATGTTTTTGTTCTCTTAGATGTAGACATGGTGAAAACAGAGGTAGACACTAAATGAGTAGGGTATCTAGACTCAGAAGAAGAGAAATAGAGAAGCACAACTAGGCTTTAAGTAGAAGAAGAGAATGATGTAATTTGTCTATTCAGCAAAGCTGTATTTATAGATGGTTTTGGGCTCCAAAGTTTGAAATTTGAAAGAGTAACTATCATTTCGAATTAACCCACTAACATAAAAGCTCAGAAGTTTCAAATTTTGAATTTAGTGACAGTTGGGCAGTTAAAATTTCCAAGAAATCTTGCAGATTTTGCAGTAACTCCATGAATAATCGATTAATTCGTAAGCAAAATTGGTTTCTGCAAAGGGCTGTAATCGATTAACACGAGGTGTAATCGATTAAACCAGTGAGTGATTTATTTCAGGAAGATGAAGTGTAATCGATTACGACACTGTGTAATCGATTATTCCAGTGAAATGTCATGTTTTAAAAGATTTTCCATGTAATGTAATCGATTAATTAGAAGCCGTGATCGATTATTCTAGTGAACGTTAGCTTTTGAAATAATTTTGAATGAAGAATAATCGATTATTTCACTTGTGTAATCGATTACATAAGTACAAAATTCATTCTAAAAAGCTTCTGAAGTCCATTTAATCGATTATCCTAAGGCTTAATCGATTATTACAATGAATTAATCAATATGAATAGTAATTATGTAGCAATTTCGAATTTGCACTAATTTTGAGATGAATGGCCAATAAATGATGTAATTTTATGTAGATGAGCACATAAACAGCATGCTAACATACTAGATTCATCTAGAATTCCTAGCATTTTTCTAAGTGTGAAGAATCTATCTCTGTCCAAAGGTTTTGTAAAAATATTAACTAATTGATTGTTAGTATCAACAAACTCAATTTTGATACTACCCTTTTGGATATGATCTCTGATGAAGTAATGTCTTATCTTAATAGGCTTTGTCCTTGAGTGCATAATCGGAATTTTGGATATGTTGATGGCACTTGTGTTATCACACAACAAGGGTATCTTCTGTATCTCAACACCTTGGGTCTTGGAGTTGTTGCTTCAACCAAAGACTTTGGGCATAGCAATGTCAACCAGAAATGTATTCAGCTTCAGCAGTAGATAAGGCAACACATGATTGCTTCTTGCAGTGGCAAGAAATAAGAGAGCTTCCTAACAAGTGGCATGTAACACTAGTACTCTTTCTATCCAATTTGCACCCTGCAAAATTAGAATCAGAATATCCAATTAAGTTGACAGATGTACCTTTTGGATACCACAGTCCTACTCTTGGTGTAGACTTGAGATATTTTAAGAATTCTTTTGACTGTTGTTATATGAGATTCTTTGGGATTTGCTTGATATCTAGCACATAAGCATACACTTAACATAATGTCAGGTCTACTTGCAGTTAAATATAGTAAAGAACCAATCATTTCCCTATATTTTGACTCATCAACACTTTTTCCTTTGTCATATGAATCAAGATAGGTAGATGTTGCCATTGGTGCTGCAGCATCCTTGCAACTTTCCATTTCAAATTTCTTGATCATTTCCAGACAATACTTGGTTTGGCTAAGGAAAGTTCCATTCTTCATTTGCTTGACTTGTAAACCTAGAAAGAATGTAAGCTTCCCCATCATTGACATCTCAAATTCACTCTGCATTGAGACAGAAAATTATCTGCACATATATTGATTAGTTGAACCAAATATAATGTCATCCACATAAATTTACCCAACAAGATATCATTATCTGTTCTCTTGATGAACAAAGTTTTGTCAACCTGTCCTCTTATGAAAGATTGTTCATGCTGAAATTTGCTTAACCTCTCATACCAAGACCTTGGTGCTTGTTTCAAACCATATAAAGCTTTTCTTAATTTTAAAACATGGTTTTTCTTGTAATCAATAAATCTAGGAGGCTGGTCTACATATATTTCTTCATCTATGTAACCATTTAAAAATACACTTTGACATCCATTTGAAACAATTTAAAGTTCATCAAACAAGCATATGAATGTAATAACCTAATGGCTTCTAATCTAGCAACTAGAGCATAAGTTTCATCATAATCAATGCCTTCCTCTTGGTTGTATCCTTCAGCAAGCAATCTAGCCTTGTTTCTTATTATGATGCCATTTTCATCTTGTTTGTTTCGAAAAACCCATTTTGTGCCAATAAGAATATGAGTAGATGGTCTAGGAACTAATTCCCAAACTTGGTTTCTTTTGAATTGATTTAATTCATGATGCATAGCTATTAACCAATGTTCATCCAGCAGAGCTTGATCAACACTTTTTGGTTCAATTTGTGAGACAAAAGCCATGGTACAACAAAGACTTCTTAAAGAAGATCTAGTAGAAACTCCCTTGGATACTTCCCCAATTATGTTGTCAAGGGAAATATCTTTAGTAGTTCTCCAATCCTCGTGCTTTTGTAAAGGATTTGACTGTTCCAGTTCATCATTTGGTTCATCTTTTCCTTTTTCATTCAAGTCATTAAGTTGCAGAAATTCTTCCATTTGTCTTGCATCAACATCACACTCCAAATCTTCCTTGGTAGGTTTAGTCTCATCACATATAACATGGACAGATTCCTCAGCACACAATGTTCTTTTATTAAAGATCCTATAAGCTTTACTTTGCAAAGAGTAACCAAGAAAAATTGCTTCATCAGCTTTAGAATCAAATTTGCCAAGAGAATCTTTACCATTATTTAACACAAAGCACTTGCAGCCAAAAACTCTAAAATGAAAGATGTTTGGTTTCCTTTCTTTATATAGTTCATAAGGAGTTTTCTTCAAAATGGGCCTTATGAGAATCCTATTCAAAGTATAACAAACCGTACTTACAGCATCTGCCCAAAAGTGCTTAGGCAAGTTTGTTTCATTTAGAAGTGTTCTTGCACCTTAAGTGATCTGTTTTTCCTCTCGACAACACCATTTTGTTGGGGTGTTCTTAGAGCTGAAAAATTGTGATTAATTCCAAATTCTTCACAAAACTTTTCAAAATGTTCATTTTGGAATTCTCCACCATGATCACTTCTAATTGAAATAATATTGCAAGCTTTTTCATTTTGAATTATCTTGGCCAATTTTCTAAATATTGTGAATGCATCACTCTTGGATCTTATGAATAAAGTTCATGTATATTTTGAGTAATCTTCTACAATAACAAGCCTATAGACATTACCCCCCAAGCTCATAGTTTTAAAAGGACCGAATAAATCCATATGAAGCAACTCAAGAAGTCTAGAAGTAGAAACAACATTTTTACTTTGGAAAGAATTCTTTGTTTGTTTACCTCTTTGACAAGCTTCACATATTTTATCCTTCTCAAACTTAAGCTTAGGCAATCCTATAACCAAGTCCTTTCTTACAAGCTTGTTCAAATGATGCATGTTAATATGGCTTGCTCTGCTATGCCATAACCATGTTTCATTATTTTTACTCCTAAGACAACTAGTGTCTTTAATGAATGCATGGTCAATGGACAACACATAAATGTTACCCTTTCTCTTACCAACATGGATAATGTCACCACTCTTATTATCACAAATCAAACAACAGTTGTTGTTGAAGGAAACTTTGAACCCTTTGTCACATAGTTGGTTTATGCTTAGGAGATTATGTTTCAAGCCATCAACATACAAGACATTTCTGATCATAGTCTTAAGGTTGTCTCCTATGATTGCTTCTCCAATTATCTTGCCTTTATTATTATCGCCATAAGTGACAAATCGTCCATCTTTTAATATGACATTTGTAAGCATGGATATGTCACTTGTCATGTTCCTAGAACAACCACTATCAAGATACCATAGTGAAGATTTTGTTCTTAGACACACTTGCAAAATTCAGATTAATTGACAAAGAAAGGTACCCAATGTGAGTTGGTGCATTGGAGTTAGTTGAAATTCTTTTTCTCTTAGGCACCCAAATGCATTCACCATTAGGCACATAGTATCACCTAGCATAGCATCTAATAGATGTATGACTTTCTTCATGCAATAATTGCAAGTTACAGTATTTGATGTTTTTTCAAAGTGAGTCACATAATGATACTTGTCTTTTGAAAAGCTTCTTTGATATTTCTGTTTTGGTGGTAAAAACTTTGCTTTTCCAAAAGATTTTGATCCATGTTTGTAACCTAAACCAGAAATATTTCCAACATACTTTTGAACACTAAGCATTTGATTCAAATTACATTTTCCTCTAGAGTCTTTTCAAAAGATCAACCAAGTACGAAATTTCAGAAAGTAAAAGCATGTACTTTTCACCTTGACTCTTTTTGTAATCATCAAATTCTTTTTGTGAAAGATTGCATTTATTGACATTTGAAGTAGTAAGGCACATACACATCCATTAGCATTGTAACTTGAAATAAGTGTTTCATTTGCTTCTTTCAAATTACAAAGTTCAGATTGCAATTCAACAATTTTGTTAACATGTCATCTGAGATTACCTTTTAGCCTATTATTGGTTTGTGCAATCTTTTGAGCCTCTTCATGCATCTCATAGAAAACATCAACTATATTATCATATTCAGAATTTACCTCAGATTCAGCACTAGAAAATTCTTCATTATCACTTACTGTTGAAGTGAGACAAACATTAGCTTCTTCTTCATCTTCACTAGCTGATCCAGATGTAGTTCATTCATTATCTTCCCAAGCAATGTATGCCTTCTTTCCTTCCTTCTTTATCTTCCTCTCATCTTGTTGCTTCTTCAAGAATATTGGACATTCAAATTTGATGTGTCCAGGCTTTCCACATTCAAAGCAAGTGAAGTTGGTAGAGGTGTTGTTGTTCCTGTCATTTTTCTTGTTGAACTTTGTGAACTTTCTGTTCTTGTTCCTTCTCATGAATTTGCTAAACTTTTTGACAATTAGATTCATGTTGTCATATTCATCTTCTTCACTTGAATCTTCTTCTTTCTCAACTTTAGAGGATGCTAAAAATACAATGAACACGATTCAAATAAACCAAGAGGGGGTGAATTGGTTTAAACCAGTTCTTTTAAAAATTTACTTAAAACAATTTGCGGAATATGTAATATGGATCGTATCAATTAAAATCTTTTTAAGATCAGAATCTTTCTTCCAACCAAGATCACCCTTGGAATTCAAGTAACGCCAGAAAATAAATCTTGTTGATAATTTCTTGATCACCCAAAAACAAACAATGAAAAATGAACAGAATTAGAATAAAGAACTCAACGATCTATACTGGTTCATCTTATAACCTTGGAGGCTACATCTAGCAACTTCCAACCAACTCTTGGTTAGAGATTCCACTAAAATAAATATTATCCTTTACAAGCTTTTACAACAGATCTTCCTTGTCAAACCTAGACAAAGATACAAAATCTAAACCCTATAGATTTCTTAATATCAAGAACCTGAGAACATTACTCAGTTCTATCCTCTAGAGAACCCTTCTCCAGAAACAAGTTTAAATAAAATATTTGTTTTTAGAAAACAACACAAACTTTTAAATGAACAAAAAAACTAACATAGTCTAAGGTTCAAGAAAGATATCACCTCATGATCCTTTGCATATGAATGAGATGAACACTAACTATCAAATAGAGTTTGAATGCATGAATGTAGAGAACAACTTTCTTGAAGACCTATGTTTAAAACCTTGTTTGAAACTTCATCATTGTGAATCCAATGTTTAGATGAAGATTTTTTTTTTACTCAAAATGAACTCTTTCTCAGATTCTAAAGCTTTGTGAGTATTGGGTATTTCATAGAAATGATTTCAGAACTTTACAAAACAATAGACCCTCAAGCTATTTATAGAAAAAAAGATTTAACAGAATGTAATCGATTAAATCGCAAGTGTAATCGATTAATTTATCAAATGTAATCGACTAATACACCATTTAATCGATTAAACTATTCTTAAGCTTTCTGGAAAATGTTTATGAACATAATAACCAATTATAACGACATGTAATCGATTAAAGCAGTAAAGCATAGTTTTTCAATAGGCTTATGTAATCGATTACGATTCATGATAATCGATTAAAGAAGCACAACATATTTTCTCAATATAGCCTATGTAATCGATTACAATAAATGATAATCGATTAAAGCAGCAATGCAAGATTTTCATTTAACACTATGTAATCGATTACAAGAACACTGTAATCGATTAATGTGTTCTTCATAGACTTTTAAGATTTAAAATGAAAGCATGTAATCGATTATAAAACCAGATAATCGATTAAAACAGTAAGTTTTTCATATTTCAAAAACTTCAACCATGAGAACATGAACTTTGAAAAATCATTTAAAAACTTTAGTTTCTCAATCAAAGACATGTATGCATGAGGATGATAATGCAAATGCATGAAGGATCATAAGGAAATACACTTGAGCCATTTAGACAATTACAAATGCCATAAAAATGGATTGGGCATGTAAAAAGCTAAAACTTCAAGTTATCCTTGCTTCAATCTTCTTGCAGCTTCCTTTAAATCCAAAAATCTCCTATTTTTTGGCTTTGAACATGCCAAATATCAATTGTTCAATTGTCTATCTTTTGATTGCATTTGAGGGATGAATGATAGGAAAATTTTACTTGATATCTTGAAATCAAACTCAACTTTTTGCAAGAACAAACATAAGCACAATTCATTCCTCATAATTACTCCCCCTCACTTGGGCAGTCAGAGTTATTTCATAATTTTTCCCCATATCATTATTACTCATAACAATTATTTCTCCCCCTATTTGGCTTATCAAAGACAAAACAAATACTTATAGAGAGAATATTAAGAGGTGAGAAATAGAACATCCATTAATTCAAAGATGCATTACATTAACTGAGAGAAATAGAAATGAAAACATGGTAAATACAGAACACAACAAGTAGAAAGAAAACATAGGAACCCTAAAAGATTTCAGAATCTTCAAGAACAAACCTAGCCTCAATGTTTTCTAATCTAGATTTCATGTCTTCCATAGATGAATTTGTCTCAGCCCTGTGCTCATGATGTAGAAATAGTAGAGCATCCATCTTTTGAATCATGAGTGATTCAAAAGGGCTGTATGATGATGGAGCAGTGTCTTCAGCTTTTCTTCTTCTTCTTCTTCTTCTTCAGCAGCTTCATCTTGTTCACCTGCAAGAGGGATTTGTTGACCAACCATTTGCCATCCATAAGGAGTCATGACCATCCCAAGCTTATTGAGATGTTTCTCTTTGATGAGGCTATTGCTAGAGTTTTTGTTGTCAACAACCTCATTGGTTACATCTATTTTAAAGTAGTCAATGAATCTGGACACCAAAACAACATAAGGAAATGAATAATTCACCAATCTTTTGGATTTTAGCATGGTTTTCTCAAGGATGAGGATCCAGTTCATCTAAATAGAATTTTTAATTCCATACACAAGTTGTATGTCATTATCTGTGGCTTAGGCATGATTAGTGGACCTAGGAGTCAAGACGTAGGTGATGATATAATGAAGAAGTCTATCTTCATGGGTCATAGGGCCAGTGCTAAGCCTCAGCTTCAGCCTCATGTGAGGATCAAGAAGCATTCCTCTATAGGTATCCACCATATTGTAACCCCTAGTTTCCTCCTCAATTTTCCTTTCTCCTACAAAGGAAATGCCAGCCACTTCTTGCCAAACATCAGGGGTTATTTCCATGGCTATCCCATTAACTTGAGACAAGATAGTCCCATCCATTGAAGCCTTGGCACAGGTGTAAAACACCTTTACAAGTTCAGGGTAAAAAGTACCCTTCATCTCAACAAATTTCTTCAAACCCTGTGCTTCAAGCAAAGCAGGGAAATGAAAACCTTCTCTAGTGAACTAGGTAAGGTCAAGGTGTTTGGGAGGGAAGACAAGCTTAGTAGCATTAAATTGTAGGTAAGTCATTTTGTCACGCTCAGCAGGAAACCAATGATCTAACCTAGTAACTGCATGGTTAGAGGTTTCAATAGCTTTTCTCTTAGAGGTTTTAATTCTCTTAGATGTGGACATGGTGAAAATAGAGGTAGACACTAAATGGAAGACTATCTCGACTCAGAAAGAAGATAGAAAAGCACATCTAGGATTAAAGAATGAAGAAGTGAATGGTGTGATTTTCCCTTTCACCAAAAGTTGTATTTATAGATGTTTTTGGGCTCCAAAGTTTGAAATTTGAAAGTATAACTGTCATTTCAAATTAACCCACTATCATAAAAGCTCAGAAGTTTTTTCAAATTTTGAATTTGGTGGCAGTTGGACAGATACAATTTTCAAAAAATTCTGTCAGATTTTGTAGTAACTCCATGAACAATCGATTATGAGCTTCTGTAATTGATTAACTCGTAAGCAAAATTAGTTCTACAAGGGGATGTAATCGATTAACACGACGTGTAATCGATCAAACCAGTGAGATTCATTTCAGGAAGATGAAATGTAATCGATTACAATACGTGGTAATCGATTATTCTAGTGAAATGTGATTTCTTAAAAGATTTTTAAGCTTGTGTAATCGATTTATTCAAGGCGTAATCGATTATTCCAGTGAACTTTGGCTTTTGAAATAATTTTGAAAGACAAATAATCGATTATTTCACTTCTATAATCAATTACATAAGTACAAAATTCACTCTAAAAAGCTTTCAAAGTCCATTTAATCGATTATCCTGATGTGTAATCGATTATTACAGTGAATTTATCAGCATGAATAGTATTTATACAACAATTTCGAATTTGCATATATATGAGATGAATGGTCAATAAATGATATGATTTCATGTAAATGTTCATATAAATATTATGCTAACACACACTAGATTCATCTAGAATTCCTAGCATGTTTCAAAGAGTGAAGAATCTATCTCTATCCAAGAGTTTTGTAAAAATATCAACTAATTGATTGTTAGTATCAACAAATTCAATTTTGATGTTACCCTTTTGGATATGATCTCTGATGAAGTGATGTCTTATTTCAATGTGCTTTGTCCTTGAGTGCATAATAAGATTTTTGGATATGTTGATTGCACTTGTGTTATCACATAGCAAGGGAATCTTCTGTATCTTAACACCAAAGTCTTGAAGTTGTTACTTCAACCAAAGACTTTGTGCACAACAGCTTTCTACAGAAATATATTCAGCTTCAGCAGTAGATAAAGCAACACATGATTGCTTCTTGCAGTGCCAAGAGATCAAAGAGCTTCCTAACAAGTGGCATGTACCACTAGTACTCTTTCCATCGAATTTGCACCCTGGAAAGTTAGAATCAGAATATCCAATTAAATTGATAGTTGTACCTTTTGGATACCATAGACCTACTTTTGGTGTAGACTTGAGATACTTTAGGATTCTTTTGACTGCTGTTAGATGAGATTCTTTGGGATTTGGTTGATATCTAGCACACAAGCATACACTTAACATAATGTCAGGTCTACTTGCAGTTAAATATAGCAAAAAACCAATCATTCCCCTATATTTGGACTCATCAACACATTTTTCCTTTATCATCTGAATCAAGATAGGTAGATGTTGCCATTGGTGTTGCAGCATCCTTGCAACTTTCCATTTCAAACTTCTTGATCATTTTCAAACAATATTTGGTTTGGCTAAGGAAAGTTCCATTCTTCATTTGCTTGACTTGTAATCCTAGAAAAAATGTAAGCTCCCCCATCATTGACATCTCAAATTCACTCTGCATTGAGACCGAAAATTCTTTGCACATAGATTGATTAGTTGAACCAAATATTATGTCCTCCACATAAATCTGAACTAGCATACTATCCTTTTCTCTTCTCTTGATGAACAAGATTTTATCAACCTGTCCTCTTGTGAAAGATTGTTCAAGCAGAAATTTGCTTAACGTCTCATACCAAGATCTTGGTGCTTGTTTCAAACCATATAAAGTTTTTCTTAATTTGAAAACATGGTTAGGATGCTTGTAATCAGTAAATCCAGGGGGCTGGTCTACATATATTTCTTCATCTATGTAACCATTCAAAAATGCACTTTTAACATCCATTTGAAACAATTTAAAGTTCATCAAGAAAACATATGCAAATAATAACCTAATGGCTTCTAATCTAGCAACAGGAGCATAAGTTTCATCATAATCAATGCGTTCCCCTTGGTTGTAACCTTTAGCAACCAATCTAGCCTTGATTCTTATTATGATGCCACTTTCATCCAGCTTGTTTCGAAAAACCCATTTTTTGTCAATAGGAATATAAGTAGATGGTCTAGGAACTAATTCCCAAACTTGGTTTCTTTTGAATTGATTCAATTCATCATGCATATCTATTAACCAATGTTCATCCAGTAGAGAGATCAACACTTTTTGGTTCAATTTGTGAAACAAAAGCCATATCACAACAAATATTTTTTAGAGAAGATCTAGTAGAAACTCCCTTGGATACTTCACCAATTATGTTGTCAAGGAAAAGATCTTTAGTAGTTCTCCAATCCTTGTGCTTTTGTAAAGGAGTTGATTGTTCCATCTCATCATTTGGTTTAGCTTTTTCTTTTTCATTCAAGTCATTAAGTTGCAGAAATTCTTCATTTTGTCCTACATCAATATGACACTCCAAATTCTCCTTGGAAGGGTTAGTCTCATCACATATAACATGGACAGATTCCTCAACACATAATATTATTTTATTAAAGATTCTACAAGATTTACTTTGTAAGAGTAACCAAGAAAAATTGCTTCATCAGCTTTAGAATCAAATTTGCCAAGAGAATCTTTACCATTATTTAACACAAAACACTTGCTGAAACGACCTCTTTTAATTCATTTAAATTCGTCTTTATTTTATAAAATTATGGTTTTTTTTTAATACAGCATGCTTATACCCTAACGGAAAAATTCATACATAATTGCCATACTAACTATGATTACCCATTTATACTGTGATATCCAAACAATCCAAACAGTCCTTAAAGTCCATATACAGATCCGAGCAGAAATCACAAAATAGAGAAGAATCATAACAGTCTTCTTCCAGTTTCCTTGCATAATTTCCATATCACTGTTCTCCTGCTCGCCCAACAATTGGGGTCATCACAGGTGTCAACCACAAGCCACAAAATAGGGTGAGTCATGATAAACGAAATTTAAATATACATACAATGCAAAGTACAGAAATAATCACATATTCACTAATTAGAAACAGAATACGTATTATCATCGTTACAGTTATTATTATTTTTCCTCCCACCTAAACCAAATTATTTCTTGTCCCCTGATAACATCTAAAAGAAAATGCATGCTCATCTTGATTATATGATGCATGACTGAGATCTCAGCAACATCTAAATAATTGTGGCCACTGTCAGATAACCTCACCCTCACCTTAGTGGAACGAACTTATCCATCCGGTCAGGGTAGCTCAGTGGCGCGTAGGATTATCACTCCCATCCATGTGATCATCATGGTGGTGTGGTCCTCACTGTTTCTACCCCCTAGTTATATGGACT
>PYAF01004351.1:0-20341 GCA_007407185.1 Glycine tomentella | reverse complement strand
GCAACACGTGGACTTCATAGAAATTCGTAGAAACACTCAACAACACATAAACTTCATAGAAACACTTTGCAATATATGAACAAAACACACTCAAACAATTTATCAAACACATGGTGTGCAAGCTTGGTTTTTCATAGAAATACATAAGATTCAAACATAAGCAATACTTCAATTATATTTACCATAAACTTCCCTATACATACCTTGTTTTTCTTCTTAAAGGCTTGATAACTTCTTCCTAACAGCCCCTAGATCCCACGTGAACTTCAAGATGCTAGGGTTTGTGTTATACTTTTATTCTTTGAAAGTGGAAGGGTGAAAAGATGTAGAATTTGGAAAATGAAAAGATGAAAGGAATATGAGAAGTGTTGCACGTACAATTCCTTGGAAAAGCTTGAGTTTTTTTGGGTCCACTCACTCCTTTATATAGTGTTGAATTTGCTACAAAAATCTCCTAGGTCATTATGGCCTTGCTTTCCAAGTGGTTTAATCTTAATGGTTATTAAATTTTCACCATACAAGTGTCCTATTTCTTGAAAGTTCTCAAGCATTCTCCTTCCTTCTTGTATTGTACATGGAATGGCTAAGCTTTTAGGGAAAAATCTTCACTTCCTTCTTGTATTTTCGTGGAATAGCTTGCCAAGGAAGATTTTTATGTTTTCCTTTCATTCTTGAATTTATCCAAAACTCGTTTTAGTAAAATTCTAATTCTAGATTCGTTAACCATGGATCTCTTTAAAATTTTAAAGGTACACTACCATCACACATATCTAACTTTTGACCGTTGGGATTGTTGAAATAATTTCTAGAGCTGTCCACGTGTTCTACCAAAGGAGACAAGAGAAGATTTGCTTCAAAATATCTTCTTAAGCTAATCCTACACCATACAAGTGTCTTGACACTTGTTTCCATCCCATGGCTCCCTTTACAAGTGGCTTATCTTGAAAGTTCTTGCCCCTTTTACTTCATTTATTCACGTGGACTTGCAAGCTTAGGGGAAAGCATGCAATTTTTCTTTAAGACCTCAACGTTGTCACTTTGTAAATTTCATAAAAATTTTATTCTAAGGTGCCTTGTCACAAAATATCTTAATAATCTGCTATCTAAGAGTATTCTTGTAATTTCATCAGGTTCCCATAGAATCCCTCAGAATATTTGATCATTTCTAGCCCGAAGGGTATTATGGTAAATTCATCCTTCATCCTAGGGGCATAATTGTCATATCCACTAAAAATATCTAAGGGTGTTCTTGTCATTTCCAAAATATCCAAGGGCATTTATGTAAGTTTTCATCTTAAAATATCTTTCTAAAATATCTAGGGCACTTTTGTAATTCTCAAAATATCCAAGGGCATTATCGTCCTTTTACCTTCAAGGGCATTTTTGTCATTTCTAATTTACGGTAAGGGCAATATGGTTATTTTTCTTTAAATATTTTCGTAATACCTCCAATTGATATTTCACTCTAATCTTTAAAATATAGAGTATCAAATCCTAATATGTGCATTAATAGTTATGCAAGAATAATTCATATAATGCTTTGGCTATAGTTATGGAAATTTTGGGGTGTTACAATAAGCATGGATATGTCACCTGTCATGTGCCTAGAGCAGCCACTATCAAGATACCATAGTGAAGATTTTGCTCTTAGACACACCTACAAAATTCAAATCAAGTAGCAAAGAAAAGTACCCAATTGAGGTTGGGTCCATAGGGGTAGCTACTTTCTTCTTCTTTTGTATCCAAACACATTCTCCATTTGGCACATAATATTTTCTAGTATAGCATTTAAAAGATGTATGTCCTTTCTTCATGCAATAGTTACAAGTAATAGCTTTTGATGAATTCTTAAAGTAAGTATATTGATTGATCTTTGAATCATAGAAATTCCTTTGATTCTTCTGTTTTGGTGGTACAAATATGGTTTTTCCAAATGATTTTGAACCTTGTTTGTAACCTAAACCAGAAGTATGTCCAGCATATTTCTACACACTTATCATTTCAACTAAGTTACATCTTCCTTTATAAAGCTTTCTCAAAAGATCAATCAAATCACTATATTTAGATAGAAGTAACATGTACTTTTCTCCTTGACTTCTTTTGAAATCATCAAACTCTTTTTGTAACATATTGCATTTATCTAGCTTAGAAAATGAAGATGTACATGTGCACCCATTAGCTTTGTAACTTGAAATGAGTTTTTCATTTTCTTCTTTCAATTTACAAAGTTCACTTTGCATTTCTACAAGTTTGGTGATGTGCCATCTTAGATCTCCTTTCAACTTATTATTTGACTTTGCTAGGTTTTTAGCCTCATCATGCATTTCATGGAAAGCATCAACTATATTATCATATTCAGAATTTACCTCAGATTCAGCACTAGAGAATTCTTCATCATCACTTATTATTGAAGTAAGACAAACATTAGCTTCTTCTTCATCTTCACTAGCTGATTCAGAAGTAGGTGATTCATTATCTTCCCATGCAATGTATGCCTTCTTTGTCTTTCCTTCCTTTTCTATCTTCCTCTCACCTTGTTGCTTTAAGAATATTGGACATTCAGATTTGATGTGTCCAGGCTTTCCACATTCAAAGCAAGTAAAGTTGGTAGAGGTGTTGTTGTTGTCATTTTTCTTGTTGAACTTTGTGAACTTTTTGTTTTTGTTCCTTCTCATGAATTTGCTGAACTTTTTGACAATTAGATTCATGTTGTCATCTTCATCTTTTTCACTTGAATCTTCTTCTTTCTCAACTTTAGAGGATGCAGCTTTCAAAGCTATGCTTTTATGTTTCTTTTCTGCATTTTCTGCATTGGTTAGTTGTGACATTTCAAGTTCATATTCAAGTAGCTTACCAAATAGTGGAGCCATGGACATCTTGAATAAATCTTTGGATTCCTTGATAACTATGACTTTTGGTTGCCAAGGTCTCGTTAGACACTTTAGTATTTTGATGTTCTATTCTTTAGCATCAAATGTTTTTCCAAGACCAAGAAGATGATTGACAATATGTGTGAACCTTGTTTGCAGTTGAGATATGTTTTCAGTATTTCTCATCTTGAACATCTTATATTCAGGAATCAAGGCATGCATCCTTGGTCTCCTTACTTCATTTGTTCCTTCATGGGTTACTCCCAACATCTTCCACATTTCTTTTGCACTTCTGCATCTCAAAGTTCTAAAAAATTCATCAGAAGACAAAGCAGATGTAATCATGTTTTTAGCTTTAAAATCATATTGGACAACTCTTTTTTGCGCATTTGGCATCTCATCCCATTCTTTAGGAATCAACTTGTTCTCAACTATTTTCATTGGAACTAAAGTACCTTTCTCAATGACATTTCAAGCTCCAAGATCATTGAATTGAATAAAGATTTGCATTCGATTTTTCCAAAAACTAAAATGCTCACCCTCAAACATCGGTGGACGATTGAGAGAAGCTCCCTTTTTAAAAGTTATTTGATTTGTATTCATTTTCTTTGAAAAGAAAGTGATCTTGAATAACTTTCAAGAACCAACTCTTGATACCAATTGAAAATACAATGAACACGATTCAAATAAACCAAGAGGGGGGTGAATTAGTTTAAACTAGTTCTTTTAAAAATTTACTTAAAACAATTTGCGGAATATGTAATATGGATCGTATCACTTAAAATCTTTTTAAAATCGGAATCTTTCATCCAACCAAGATCACCCTTGGAATTCAAGTAATGCCAGAAAATGAATCTCGTTGATAATTTCTTGATCACCCGAAAACAAACAATGAGAAATGAACAGAATTAGAATAAAGAACTCAACGATCTATACTGGTTCACCTCACAACCTTGGAGGCTAGATCCAATGACTTCCAACCAACTCTTGGTTAGAGATTTCACTAAAACAAATATTATCCTTTACAAGCTTTTACAACAATCAACCATGGAGGCTACATCAAGTGACTTCCAACCACCTCTTGTTTAAAACTTTGTTTGAAACTTCATCATTGTGAATCCAATGTTTAGATGAAGATTATTTTTCACTCAAAATGAACTCTTTCTCAAATTCTAAAGCTTTGTAAATATTGGGTATTTCATAGAAAAGATTTTCAGAACGTTACAAAACAATAGACCTACAAGCTATTTATACAAAAATAGATTTAACAGAATGTAATCGATTAAATTGCAAGTGTAATCGATTAATTTATCAAATGTAATCGATTAGTACACCATTTAATCGATTAAACTATTCTTAAGCTTTCTGGAAAATGTTTATGAACATAATAATCGATTATAACGACATGTAATCGATTAAAGTAGCAAACCATAGTTTTTCAATAGGCTTATGTAATCGATTATGATTCATGGTAATCAATTAAAGCAACACAACATATTTTCTCAATATAGCCTATGTAATCGATTACAATAAATGGTAATCGATTAAAGCAGCAATGCAAGATTTTCATTTAACATTATGTAATTGATTACAAGAACACTGTAATCGATTAATGTTCTTCATGGCTTTTCCAGATTTAAAACGAAAGCATGTAATCGATTATAATACCAGATAATCGATTAAAATAGTAATTTTTTCATATTTCAAAAACTTCAACAATGAGAACATGAACTTTGAAAAATCATTTAAAAACTTTAGTTTCTCAATCAAAGACATGTATGCATGAGGATGATAATGCAAATGCATGAAGGATCATAAGGAAATGAACTTGAGCCACTTAGACAATTACTAATGCCATAAAAAATGATTGGGCATGTAAAAAGCTAAAACTTCAAGTTATCCTTGCTTCAATCTTCTTGCAGCTTCCTTTAAATCCAACAGATGTAGCTTTCAAAGTTATGCTTTTGTGTTTCTTTTCTGTATCTTCTGCATTGGTTAGTTGTGACATTTCAAGTTCATATTCAAGTAGCTTTCCAAATAGTGTAGACATGGACATCTTAGACAAGTCTTTGGATTCCTTGATTGCTGTAAATTTTGGTTGCCAAGGTCGTGTTAGACACTTTAGTATTTTGATGTTTAATTCTTCAGCATCAAATGTCTTTCCAAGGCCAAGAAGATGATTGACAATATGTGTGAATCTTGTTTGCAGCTGAGATATATTTTCAGTATTGCTCATCTTGAACATCTCATATTCATGAATCAAGGCATGGTTCCTTGATCTCCTTGCTTCATCTGTTCCTTCATGAGTTACCTCCAACGTCTCCTACATTTCTTTTGCACTTCTGCATCTCACAGTTCTAAAAAATTCATCCAGAAGACAATGTAAAATAAGGGAACACTTCACACTTAACCAAGAGGGGGGTGAATTGGTTAGCCTTGGTAAATTTAAAAATTTCTTGATCAATCAAAAATCAGAGTTGTTTTGCCCTTTGGATCTTTAACACAAACCAATTAAGAATCTTTATTCAAAATCAATCCAGGACTTGTAATATCCCAAGAAACAAATTATACTATAAAATTCACAACAGGAATTAACAAATATGCAGTAGATAAAAGAACACAAGATTTATACTAGTTCACCTCAAACCCTATGAGGCTACATCCAGTTTCTTCTACTCAACACTAGAGTAGAGTTCCCCTATTTAAATAAAATTCTTACAAGCAAATTTACAAGCCTCTCTTTATCAACCCTAGATAAAGTTCAGAAGTCTAAAACCCTATTAGACCCTTAGAGACCAAAACCCACACTGAGAACACTACTCAGCTGTCCTTAGAGAAACACTATCTCTACACTTGCAAGAAAACCCAATTGCAATGGAACTTACAAAAAAAGATTCAAACAGAAGATTTACACCATCAAAGAATAAGGAAAGAATTCACCTGATGATCCAAGGATGATATGCATAATGATGAATGTATCAGGTTGAATGAAAATCAATATGGAAAACAAGCCTTTCCTCAAACTTTGAAATGATTTGCCTTGCTTCACTAAATCCTAGTGACCCATATAAGTATCAATGGAAGCAAGACCTTTAGAACCCAGAAGAAACCCTTTGTGAATGTTTTGAAAGCTTTAGGAATGCTCAGATCTAAAAAATTCAAGTTACTTTTTCGTCAAAGGCAGGTTATATATATATATATATATATATATATATATATATAAAAGAAACTGTAACAGAAATAATCGATTAAACCAGCTCTTGTAATCGATTGTTTTTGACTTGTAATCGATTACATACGCTCCCGTAATTAATTAAAATGTTCAAGATAGGTTCTGGGTTACAGAAACGGGTCATTTAATCGATTATCCCGATGTGTAATCGATTAAGTCAGACTTTGTAAAAACCATGTTTGTAAAATGTAATCGATTACAATATATGGTAATCGATTAAAGCAGAAAATGTATAAACCATGAAATGAACTAAGTAATCGATTACAAGAAGTGGTAATCGATTAAGGCAGAGTGATCTTAATTTCAAAATAGGTAAATAATCAATTACAGTTCAATGGTAATCGATTAAACCAGTCACTCATTCAAAATTGTATATATGCAAGAGTGAAATAATCGATTAAAACGATGATGTAATCGATTAATTTGTTCTTAAACATTTCCAGAAAGCGTAAAGAACAATATAATCGATTATGTAAGTCTAGTAATCGATTAAACCAGTTTAGAACAATTTTTCCAAAATACTTGACTTATTTTAAAGTTCCAAACCAATTGCTTAAAGCTTTTATGATATAACGCATGAATGATTATTAATGAAATGTATGTAAGAACTTGGATCATCAGAAGACTTCCTTTCCTTTTATATTTAATCACAATCTTTATCTTCAAGCCTTCAAGCATGTTGAAAGTCAAAACCTTTCCAAGTTTTTACAAAGCTTCAATCTTCAAAAGCTCCCCCCTTAAATCAACAGACAAAGCATATGTATCATGTTTTTAGCTTTAAAATCATATTGCACAACTCTTTTTTCAGCATCTGTCATCTCATCCCATTCTTTGGGAATCAATTTATTATCAACAGTTTTCATTGGAACTAAAGGACCTTTCTCAATGGCATTCCAAGCACCTGAATCATTGGATTGAATAAAGATCTGCATGCAATTTTTCCAAAAACTAAAATGCTCACCCTCAAACATCGGTAGACAATTGAGAGAAGCTCCCTCTCTAAAAGTTATTTGATTTGTATTCACTTTCTTTGAAAAGAAAGTAATCTTGAATAACTTTCAAGAACCAACTCTTGATACCAATTGAAAATACAATGAACACTCTTCAAATAAATCAAGAGGGGGGGTGAATTGGTTTAAAATAGATATTTAAAATTTTACTTGAAACAATTTGCAGAGTTTGAAATCTGGGTCGTATCACTTAAAAACCTTTTTCAAATCAGAACTTTTCTTTCGACAAAGATCAATCTTGTTATGCAAGTAATGCAAAAAACTTTGTATTGTTAATAATATCTTGATTATCCAAACACAAACAATGAGAGAAGTACAAAATTTAGAAAAGAGACTCAACAATTTTATACTGGTTCATCTCACAAACTTGGAGGCTACATCCAGTGTCTTCCAACCAACACTAGGTCAGAGTATCCACTAAATCAAAATATTTCTTACAAGCAATTTACAATAGGTTTCCCTTGTCAAACCCAAACAAAGAATCAAAATCTAAACCCTATATATTTCTAAGACCAAGAACTAGAGAACACTACTTTGTTCTATCCTCTAGAGAATCCTTCTCCAGAGTGCTTGATAGAATTAAATTGATTTATCACAAAAGAATACAAATATTACAAACTCTTAAAAAGAAAGATTCAAGATAGACATAACCTGTGATCCTTCATGTACCCAACTAAACATGTGAAGTATTACCTTATCAGGAAAAAAACTTATATACTAAAACTTAAATTAATTAATGTCCAAGATTGCCCTACTGAAGTACCAAAGGTGTGCTCCGTCCGGTGACTAAGAAATGGGTTTGCGCTTTGAAGTGATGAGGTCGCAAAGAGGGAAGTAGGGCTTCTATTGACTAAAGGTTTGTTCTTTAGTTTCCTTTAGAATGAAAGTCGCTATGAAGCCCCTACTACTTCTATTATATTATACTAACTTTGTTTGATTAAAAAGGTGAACCCCAACTAGTCGTATGGGTTAGGGTGCTTGTGGTAAGCTGCCTCAGATATAAGTTTGAGGAATTCCTAAAAAACAGGCAAAGTTCGGTATTTGACGAAGATCATTCTATCAATAGATAGGATTTAGTGTTCGATATAGGGGATAGGATCCATCTACTCTTTCTCTCTCCATTTTTTAGAGAGAGAGAGAGAGCAGATAAGATATAATGCAAAAAAAAAGGGGATAAAGGATACATAGACATCTAAGGGGATGTCTATTTTATTCGTCTTTAGAAAGAGTAGAGAAAGAAAAGATAGATGAACGAGATCTTTTTTTTTTATCTATCATTGATTCAATCTATGAATCAAGTCGAAAGACTTCTTTGGGTTCCCCGAATGCCCGAATGGATTTATCTTCAATTATCCTAATTATGCTGAGCCAACTAAACATGTGAAGTATTATCTTATTAGAAAAAATAAGGTTATATACTGAAAGTGTATTTATATAATCATTTAATTATAACTTATTATTAAAATAAGGTTAAACAGTAATAATTTATGATTGAATTATGTTATAAAATTATATTACAATGCATAAGATTAGCCTCTTACCTGATTTTGATTCGGGTGTAGCATGAGGAACGTCTATGTAGAACTGTCCTATCCCAAACGTCAAAGTGCAATTAGGAAATAGAACCATTCCACCTCTCCTTTCAAGACAACACAAAGGAATATCTCATAATATCACCCTAACACTTACTGCAATCTTCGCTTGATAGACCTGGCATGCACTGAGCAAGAGTATGCACTCTTTGAGACCCAAAAATGGTAGCGTTTTTCGTTGCAAACTTCTTGGAGCCCGCGTTCACAGCCTCACCCACTGCATCACTCAATGTTTTGGATAGCAACCTATATCCATAGATTCCTTCTGTTGAATTCTTATTCACATTGTAATCCAGAAGTTGAACCTAGGCCATTCTTCCACGGCGGAGAAAAAACAACGGTTGGAGTAACTAATAAAACATTCGTGGTACCAAATTAAGGGCTCTTTGGAGCTGAGACATGGTAGGGTTATTTGTTGGGTTGCAGTTTAATGCATTCTTGGAACGTGTGGTTGTTGACATCGCCACAGCACATGAAGGAGCGGTAAATGGTTTCGCCAGTGGCGTCTCCACCACTTGTCGTGGTGTTGAAGAATTGTGCAGTGGTTGCATGGGAAGATAGGGAGGTGAGGAGGGTTTGGAGGTTGGATTGGTAGGTGCTGTTTGGAGTGAAGGTTTGAACAGCTGTGATTCAGATATTGAAGGTTAATAATGGCTTCGGTTTTTGTTATGGAAAAATTAAACAAGTCGAGAAAGAAAAGGTAGTTGAGTAAGAGTAACAACATGTTGACAACACGTTCATTCACTCATTTGGTGAATACACAAGAAGTTAACATTCACCTCAGGCCATTGAATTGTCAATGAATGAACAAGACTTGCCTATATAGGTTTACCTATCCTGGCAGTAAGGAATCTATCTATTGTAATCTATCTATTGTAACAAAAGAAGGTTTGGTTTGCTGATGTGTCGTTTCCACAGCCAATCTCAACTTTTTTAAATAGATGTCATCTTCAGAAGCCCCTTCATCTGGTTCATCCACATGTACTAACCTCACCTGCCCTCAGCAAAATTACCTAGCAACCAGCAAAATCAACCTCCAGACTCCCTCAGCTCACATAAGCGCCATTCCACAAATGTTTCAAATTTCAAAATACACTCCTCTTTACACGTTACCTCCTGAGGCTATGAAGTGACGTTGTCGAGCTAGGAAGCTCAGAAGGTTATCCATGTGTTCAACAACATCATCTCCTACCTTACTACTGTAGCTTGCTTCTGCTACTACTTCTCTACCAAACCTTACCAGTGCGTTGAACAACATCATCTCCTACCTCCTTTTTTAGCTCTACCCCACTATTTCAACTTGCTTCTACTGCTACTCTTGTAGCAACATCATATTTTATTTTCGTTTTCAGCTTGGTTGTGATACTCTTCCTTTAGCCAAACCTTACCTGAGCGTTGAGCAACATCATCTCCTACCTCTGTTTTCATCTTTACCTCACTACTTCAACTTGCTTATGCTACTATCCTATATCAACATCATCTTCTATTTTCTTTTTCAACTTGTGTGGGTGGGTAATCGTCTCCTATGGCATATCCTGTTCAATGTTATATATATGTGTTTTTTTTAGTTGGGTTGGTCTCATTTGTAGTTTGAAAGTGAGGTGTTTGATCAAATGCCTAAATGAATGAATGAACTTTGTATTTCTTTATGATATGCTTCATTTTATTTTTTAATTTTGTGGTTTGGTATTTGACAAACACGGACAATCCTTGCTTTCTGAATCATTATTTACAAGTTTTTTTTAGTTCAATGAGATAAATGATCTTATTTCCTTTGATTTTTTTTTTGTTTTTAATGTTTTATGCTAATCATTCTTTACAAGTGTTTAAAATTCTGCTGCTTATATGATAAGTACAAATTCCATTGATTTTTTTGCTTCCTAGATCATAAGTTCAAATTCTACTTTGATTTTTTTGGTTCTTATATCATAAGTACAAATTTTGCTTTGTATTTCCTTTGATTTTTTGCTTCCTATATCATAAGTACAAATTCTGCTTAAAATTGTTGAAATATGTTTTGCTTAATTATGAGGTGTTTGACAAAATGCCTCACCCAAATTCTATTATGATTTCCATAAAAACCAAGGCTTGATCGTTGTTCTGTGAAATTTTATTTTTATGAATGATGCATTACATGTTGCTATTGCTACTAATTATGAGTTTTATTTATGTGGGTTAGGTGTCAAGCAATACAAGTTAGAGCAATTGGATCAAATTCGAGTGAAAGCTGTTAGAATCAAGAAGCTGAAGCAAAGGATTCCAAGTTGAAGAAGCAAATGGTTGATGTTTTACATGCCCAATCTTAATTGATGGCATTTGTAATTTGTTTCTAAGCTTGGTCAATCAAGATAAAGCTTTATAATCCTCAATATCATGCATTCATACATTCATATAATGAGAATTAATCATATAATGTTAATCAATCAAGTAATGATTCATAAAGGCTATTAGAAATTGTGTAAAACAATTTCTCAATGCTTTAATCGATTACTTTGGTAAATTAATTGATTACATGCTTGTGTTGGTTTCTGGTAAAAGCCTTATGAACATTTTAATCGATTACCACTTAATCGTAATTGATTGAATAAGCTCTTCACAGTTTTTGGAACTTCCTGTGATAATCGATTATTTGGGTATTTAATCGATAATCAGAGCTTCTGCATAATTTTACACAGCATGTTCATTTGGTTTAATTGATTACCAGATATTCGTAATCGATTAAATATGCATTGTCAAGTTTTAGGCATGGTCTGTGTTAATCGATTATTTGGTTGTTTAATCGATCACTGAGTGCTTTGAAAAACTTGGTTCATCTGGAGTAATCGATTACAAGACGAATTAATCGATTAAATTGTTCGTGACAAATTCCCAAATTACTGCTGAACACTTTAATTGATTATCTGGTTAAATTAATCGATTACATTGACAAAATAATTGATTACAGTTAGTTAAAACAGTTTTTTTTTTTTTTTTATAAATAGCAAAGCTGAGTCTCATTGAAAAAGAGAATACCAAAAGCGTACAAATTAGTAAAAACCTTTTCCTACAATTCTCTTGAGTACCCAAGTCAGAATCAAGGTTGATAATAATAGTTGTTGAGTATCAATGGGATCTACATGAGTTCTAAGTGTTGTAACTCATAGATCAATGTTTTCTCAAGCTTGCTCTTAAAGAAAGTTTTCAAGAAAGTCTAGTTATCATCATTCATCTCATTGTTGTTTCTGAGGATTATAAGGTGATATCTTTCTTGTACCTTAAGCTTGAAGTTCTAGTATATTTCTATTTTGAAATTGTTTGATATTTCCATATAACGTTTGTAATCTTTAAAGCTTTTCTAGAAAGGGTTTCTAGAGGGAAGAACAGAGAGGGGATCTCTGGTTCTTGGTCTTTTGAAAAGTCTATAGGATATAGATTTTGAATTTTACCTTGGGAGGGTAAGAGAGATCATTTGTAAAGCTTGTAAAGATATTTGTTATAGTGGAACTCTAACCAAGATTTTGGTTGGAAGAAAACTGGATGTAGCCTCTGGGGTTGAGAGGTGAACCAGTATAAACCTTTTGTGCTTTTATATTTCAGTTTGTCTTGCATTTAATTCTTGAAGTATAGAAATTACTTGTCATACAAACTTGGTCATTGCATAGGAGTAAATTGATTGGAGAAGTAAACTGTTTTCCTAATTGGTTTTTAGATTGATGCGATCCTTCTAAAAGATTCTGCTGTTACATTTTTGAAAGGATTTTTTAAAAACTCTGAGGTAAAACCAATTCACCCCCTCTTGGTTATTTGCATAAGTGTTCATTATATTTTCAATTGGCATCAAGAGCTGGTTCTTGTAATTTGCTCAAGATCTTTTCAAAACCCTTGAAAATGAATGCTAATCAAATAACATTCAAGGAGAGAGCCTCATTGAATAGACCTCCTTTATTTAAAGGTGAACATTTCAATTTCTGGAAAAACAGAATGCAAATCTTTATCCAATCTAATGATCCGGGTGCTTGGAATTGTATTAAGAAAGGACCTTTCATTCCTACCAAGGTTGTTGATGGTAAATCAATACCAAAAGAATGGGATGAAATGTCTGAAATAGAAAAGAAAGCAACCCAATATGATTTCAAGGCAAAGAACATGATAACTTTTGGATTATCCTCTGATGAAATTTTCAGGACTGTTAGGTGTAAGAGTGCCAAAGAAATGTGGGAACTACTTGAAGTTATGCATGAAGGAACAGACGATGTGAGAAGATCAAGAAAACATACTCTCATTCATGAGTATGAAATGTTCAAAATGAAGGATGATGAGAACATTTCACAACTTCAAACTAGGTTCACCCACATTGTGAATCACTTGCTTGGATTAGGGAAAGTGTTTGATGTAGAAGAGCTGAACATCAAAATTCTCAAATGCTTAACAAGAGATTGGTAGCCTAAAGTCACAGCCATCAAAGAATCAAAGGATTTATCAAAGATGTCCATGGCAGCCGTGTTTGGTAAGCTTCTAGAATATGAGCTTGAATCATCTCAATTGACTAATAGTGAAGATGTAGAGAAAAGACATAAGAGTATTACATTAAAGGCTACACCTTCAAAGATTGAAAGAGAAGAAAATTCAAGTGAAGATGAAGATGATGCGAATATGAATCTCATTGTGAGAAAGTTTACCAAGTTCATGAGGAAAAACAAAAAACAGAAGGTTTCCACAACAAAAGAAGAGAAATGACAGCACAAATAAGAACAATAACTCACCCTCCATCACTTCCTTTGAATGTGGAAAGCAAGGACGCATAAAGTCTGAGTGCCCCTCACTAGCAAAGAAGTCACAAACTGATATAAGATCAAAAAGAGATGGAAAGCCTAGAAAATCCTACATTGCATGGGAGGACAATGAATCTACAAGTTCAGAATCCTCTTCAGAAAAAGAAGTAGAAGCTCATCTATGCCTCACATCTACCATTTGTGAAGAAGAAGAGTCATCAAGTATAGAATCCGAGGTAAACTCTGAATTCAATACAGTAGTTGATGCTTTTCATGAGATGCATTGTGAAGCTAAAAGATTAGCTATAGCTAACAACAAACTTAAGGGTGACTTAAGATGGCATGTGTTCCAAACTTGCTGAATTGCAAGAAAAACTTTGTAAATTGAATGAGGAACATGACAAACTTCTTTCAAGTTACAAGGAAAATGGATGTACATGCTCCTTAGCCACTACTAAGGTTGATAAATACAATAAACTGCATAAAGAATTTGATGAATATAAGATAACCAAAGCTAGAGAAAATATGGATTTTCAAAGTGAAATTAGTTATTTAGTTGATTTGCTAAGGAAGTATTACAAAGGCAAATGTAACTTAGATGAAATGCTAATGTTCAAAAGTATGTTGGTGATACTTATGGATTGGGATACAAACATGGTGCTAGAACTCAAAATAAGCTTGTGTTTGTACGTCCAAAACATAAATATCAAAAACAACATAATCAACCAAACTACTATCATAGACTTTCTCATGCTAACTCATCAAAATCTCCTACTTGCAATTATTGTATGTTAAAAGGTCATACATCTTACAAGTGCTTTGCTAGAAGATTTTATGTTTCTAATGGTGAATGCATATGGATTGAGAAAAGGAAGAAAACAACTAACCCCTTTGGACCCAACTCAAATTGGGGACCTTTCTTCTCTACTTAATTTGATTTGTGCAAATGTGTCTTAGAGCAAAATCATTAATTTGGTATCTAGATAGTGGATGCTCTAGACACATGATTGGAAACATATCCATGCTCACAGATGTAATACTTGAAGAAAGAGGATATGTTACATATGGGGACAATAACAAAGGCAAAATAATTGGGCAAGGAAATATTAGAGATAGCTTGTCTACAAAAATCAAGGATGTGCTTTATGTTGAATGACTGAAACACAATTTACTTAGCATAAGTCAATTGTGTGATAAAGGTTTCAAAGTCACCTTCAACAATGAGACTTGCTTGATACATGATGATAAAAATGGCAAAGTGGCACACATTGGTAAGAGAAAGGGTAATATTTATGTCTTGTCTATTGACCATGCATTCATACATAAAACTGATTGCTTGATGAGTAAAATGATTTGGCATAGAAGAACATCACATATAAACATGCATCATCTCAATAAGTTAATAAGAAAAAACTTAATAATTGGTCTACCTAAGCTTAAGTTTGAGAAAGTATGTCAAAGAGGAAAGAAAGCTAAAAACTCTTTTCAAAGTAAGAACATGGTTTCTACTTCTAGACCTCTTGAATTGCTTCACATGGACTTATTTGGTCCCTCAAGAACTATGAGCATAGGAGGAAATTACTATGGCTTTGTCATTGTTGATGACTATTCTAGATACACTTGGACACTGTTCATTAGATCTAAAAGCCAAACATTCACAGCTTTAAGAAATTAGCCAAGTTAATTCAAAATGAAAAAGGTTGTAATATTGTTTCAATCAGAAGTGACCATGGTGGTGAATTCCAAAATGAACACTTTGAAAAGTTCTGTGAAGATTTTGGAATCAATCACAAATTTTCAGCTCCAAGAACACCTCAACAAAATGGTGTTGTGGAGAGGAAAAACAGATCACTTGAAGAAGGTGCAAGAACTCTTCTAAATGAAACAAAATTACCTAAACATTTTGGGCTGATGCAATGAGCACTGTTTGCTACACCTTGAATAGAATTCTCATAAGGGCTTGTTTGAAGAAAACCCCTTATGAAATCTATAAAGGAAGAAAACCAAACATTTCTCACTTAAGAGTATTCGGCTGTAAATGTTTTGTTTTAAACAATGGAAAAGACAATCTTGACAAGTTTGATTCAAAAGCTGATGAAGCTATCTTTCTTGGATATTCCTTGAAAAGTAAGTCATATAGAGTCTTTAACAAAAGAACTTTGTGTGTTGAAGAATCTGTACATATTGTATGTGATGAATCTAACCCTTTTCTACAAGAAGTTTTAAGTGATAATGATGCAGAAAATAAAGAAGAAAAACTGCAGCCTATTGAAGAAAGCAAACAAGAAGAAGATGAAGCACAACTAGAATCCAGTCAAGAAGCAACAACACCTAAGCACAAAGATTGGAAAATCACAAGAGATTTATCATTAGACAATATAATTGGTGAATTATCTAAGGGAGTATCTACTAGATCTTCTCTAAGAAATCTATGTTGTACTATGACTTTTGTATCTCAAATTGAACCTAATAATATTGAACAAGCCTTACTTGATAAACATTGGTTGATTGCTGCATGATGAGTTAAACCAATTTAAAAGGAATAATGTTTGGGAACTTGTTCCTAGACCTTCAACTCATACACCTATTGGCACTAAATGGGTTTTTAGAAACAAGCTGGATGAAAGTGGCATCATAATAAGAAACAAAGCTAGATTTATTGCAAAAGGTTACCACCAAGAAGAAGGCATTGATTATGATGAGACTTATGCTCCAGTTGCTAGATTAGAGGCCATAAGGTTATTACTTGCATATGCATGTATCTTAAACTTCAAATTGTTTCAAATGGATGTGAAAAGCGCATTCCTTAATGGTTATATTGATGAAGATATTTATGTTGATCAGCCACCTGGCTTTATAGATCATCAATATCCTAATCATGTATATGGATTAAGGAAAGCTTTATATGGTTTGAAACAAGCACCTAGATCTTGGTATGAGAGATTAAGCAAGTTCTTGCTTGATCAATCATTCACAAGAGGTGAAGTGGATAAAACCTTGTTCATCAAGAGAAGAAACAAAGATATACTTTTAGTACAAATTTATGTAAGTGACATTATCTTTGGTTCCACTAATCACTCTTTATGTAAAGAATTTTCAGCTTGTATGCAGAAAGAGTTTGAAATGTCAATGATGGGAGAACTCACATTCTTCCTAGGAGTTCAAGTCAAGCAAATGAATAATGGAACATTCCTTTGTCAATCAAAATACTGCATGGAAATGTTAAAGTTTGAAATGGAGAATTGCAAAGCTGCAACAACACCAATGGTAACTTCTACCAATCTAGATTTAGATGAAAAAGGGAAAAGAGTTGATGAGTTAAGATATAGAGGAATGATAGGATCATTGCTTTATCTTACAACAAGTAGACCAGATATTATGCTAAGTGTTTGCTTGTGTGCTAGATATCAAGCTAATCCTAAAGAATATCATCTAACTGCAGTAAAGAGGATCTTAAAGTATCTAAAGTCTACACCAAAAGTAGGACTTTAGTATCCAAAAGGTACATCTATCAGCTTAATTGATTTTTCTGACTCTGATTTTGCAGGATGCAAATTGGATAGAAAGAGCACAAGTGGTACTTGTCATTTATTGGGAAGCTCTTTAATCTATTGGCATTGCAAAAAGCAATCATATGTATCTTTATCAACAGCAGAAGTTGAGTATATATCAGCTGGAAGCTGCTGTGCTCAAAGCTTATGGTTGAAGCAACAACTCCAAGACTTTGGTGTGGAACTTCAACACATTCCACTTTTATGTGATAATACAAGTGCAATAAACATCTCCAAGAATCCAATCATGCATTCCAGAACAAAACACATAGAAATCAGACACCATTTCATCAGAGACCATGTGCAAAAAGGTACCATTAAGATTGAATTTGTTGAAAGTAACAAATAATTAGCTGATATATTTACCAAACCCTTAGATGGGGATAGGTTTTTCACTTTAAGAAACATGCTTGGTATATTAGATGAGTCTAGTATATGTTGATTGACATGTCTATGCTTATTACCTTGTGTTTGAATGACTTAATCAAACCATGAAAGACATAAACTCCATTGCTAGCTGAAAACTTGCTTGTGGCTAATAAATGTGATTGTCTTACTGATATAATCGATTACCATTAAAGCATAATCGACTATTTGCTCATCTGAGGCTTCTATAACTGAATTAAAGCTGTTTGTAATCAATTAAGTTGATGAAATAATCGATTATTCCATAACTCGAGTTTCAGAAAAATCAAGTTCACTCTGGAATAATCGATTACATCAACAGAATAATCGATTACTTGTATCTCAGATTGTTTTTCAAATTTTAACATGTCTGGAATAATCGATTACTTAATCAAATTAATCGATTATTTGCATCATGCATGTCTGAGAAAACTGCTGCACTCTGCTTAATCGATTATCTCAAATCATAATCGATTACACTTTGTCTTCAATAAACCATCTGTGCTGAAATAATTGTTTAACCCTGTATTTTAATCGACTGCAGCTTTTCTCATAATTGAATTTTTGAATGAAATAATCGATTACATATCGATATAATCGATTATTTAAGTGGTTACTGCAAAAATTTGATAGTTTTGAAACTGCCCATCTGCATTAAACCACGTTTTAATAGAATCTAAGCCTTAATGTTAGTGGTTAATGGTTACAACAGTCATATTTTAGAATTAAGAACTGCCCATTACATCCAAATCATCTATAAATAGAGACCCTTTGTGATTTGAGAATTCATACCATTCAAGCTTTGCTTGTTCTACTTCTCTATCTCTATATTTCTACTCACACACCAGTAAGCCTCATAAGTTCTAAAACTGAACTTATATTCTCTCCCAGAACCCCAATTTCATTCTGAAAATGTCCACCACCAAAAGAGTCAAAACCTCAAAGAGGAAAGCCAAACACCATGAAGCTCAACCCTCAAATCCTGTGATCAGTAGGCTTGATCACTGGTTTACCAAAGAATCTGACAAGATGAACTATTTACAGTTCAATGCAACAAAGCTTCTTTGTCCACCAAAGTACTTGAGCCTTGGATGGTTCACTGAACAGGGATTTAAGTTCCCTCATTTATTAGAACAGCAAGGTCTCACCAAGTTTGTGGAGATGCAAGGGACTTATTACCCAGACTTGGTAAAAGTCTTCTACACCTGTGCCAAGATCTCCATGCATGGAACTATCCTCACACAAGTGAGTGGAGTTGCCATGGAGATAACTCCAAAGATATGGCAGGAGGCTGCTGGAATCTCCTTTGATGGAGAGAGGAGATTTGATGAAGAAGCTGAAGGATACAATAAAATGGAAACATACAAAGATATGCTTATTGATCCTCACATGAACCTAAGGCTGAGATTAGGCACTGGACCTATGACTCATGAGGATAGACTCCTACATTACATCATCACCTATATGCTCACTCCAAGGTCTACCAATAATGCACAAGCTACTGATGATGATCTTCAAGTTGTCTATGGACTGAAGCATGGAATCAAGCTTAATTGGATTCTCATTCTTCAAGAGATCACGCAAAAAGCAAAGAGATTGGTAAACTATCCTTTTCCTTATGCTGTTTTGGTTTCAAGATTCATTGACTACTTTCAAGTGGATGTGTCAAATGAGGTTATGGATCATACCAACTCAAGCAACAGCCAGATTAAGGAAAAGCATCTCACCAAGCTTGGGATGATGAAGACACCCTATGGCTGGCAAATGGCTGGTCAACCTATCCCCTTGGCTGAAGAGGAAGGTGAAGAAGGTGAAGATGAAGCAAACCCTATAGGAGAGGCTGGAGGAGATCAAGAAGAAGAAGCACCATCTCAACCTCACTACTCTGAATTTGAGAGCTTGATGATTCAGAAAATGGATGCTTTGTTCTCTCTTCATCATGAACAAAGAGATGAAGTAAATTCATCATTAGATGAACTCAAGACAAGAATGAAGAACATAGAATCTAAGATTTTTAGGGATGAGTCTAGGGACCTAGATTAATCTTTGTGTTCTTTTCTTAGTTCTTATCATTGTTATATTTTGCTTTGATTGTGTGTTAATTTTGTGTTTTTAAATTCATGTTGTTTATGTTTCAATGTAATTTTTCTTTTAATCAATGAAGTCATTTCGATTCCTTGATATGCTTCAATTCCATTTTTTTTTTAATTTGATTTGCCAAATAGGGGGAGTAGTATAATTGAAATGGATTAAAAATATTATTCAACATGTTATTCAACTCAGGGGGAGTATGATCATATGAATGTTTGAATGAATGCTTTATGAATAATTGAAGGTTTCTTTATGATCAATAAAGATATATTATGCTTGATCTTTGCAAAAGCTAAGAAATTTTCAGATTGTATATCTCCTCATGGAAGACAATGAGTGTGTTTCATCAATAAAGTATTGGCATGCTCAAAATCAAAAAGAGGGAGATTGTTAGAATCACGAAGCTGAAGCAAAGGATTCCAAGTTGAAGAAGCAAATGGTTTTGATGTTTTACACAATACAATAACAATACTAACACAAATGGACAAGACTCAAAGCTAGAATTTAGGAAAACTGTAACACCCCAAAATTTTGGAATCACAGTCAATTATTAGGGTAAGACATTAACTAGTGACAGTACAGAAGAAATTAGGGAAAAGGACGAAAATACCCCTAGATATTTTGAAAATGACCAAATTGTCCCTAGGTATTCTAACAAGATATTTGAAGGAGGACGTTATAAATACTCTTGGATGGTTGGAAAATGATCAGAATACCCTTGGGGTGATACATACAGAGATACCTTGAACATTTTTGGAAATGACTATTTTGCCCTAGGGTAAGTGGTGAAATTACCAAAATACCCTTTTGGTCAAAAATGCCCAGATGATTTTAGGAAT
>PYAF01004350.1:1155028-1170440 GCA_007407185.1 Glycine tomentella | reverse complement strand
AAAGCCCCCTGAGTTCTGCTATCAAACTAGGTCTACATACAAAAAACATCACATTTCTATCCTCCCCTAGTTACAAAAGCCTCTCCCATATTAGTAGACCAAAAGTGAAAAGGGAGAGTGAAACCGTCCTCTAAATTCCTAAGCCATGACCAGCATAAGAAGAGTGCATCCTCCATCAGGTTGTGCCTATTAAAACTGTTACCTTGAAAAATGATTTTGTTCCTATGACACCAAATAGTCCATGTCAAAGCTACCCACCAAGTCTGCCATATCATCATTTTAATACCATTGTATCCATAGAAAGAATGTTGCAGGAAATGGTCCTTTGGAGTTATAGCAGATACACTTGCAACATTGATCCACATCAAACATTCCCACCATAATGGTAGGATATTCTGACAGCTGAAAAATAAGTGTGATACATCTTCCTCATAATTCCTGCAAAAAAGGCATAAATTGTCGTTGAGTTCCACATTCCTTTTCAACAGGTTCACTTTCGAAGGTAACCTGTCCCTGAAAAGTCTCCAGACAAAACATATAGCCTTATTAGGTATTTTTAACTTCCACAACCCCTTATATATATCCTCTTGAGGCAGGCTATTCGCTTCACTGTTAATACACTGATAAGCGCTTCCCACTGTATACTTCTCGCTCAGGTCGACCATCCAAATCCAGGTGTCATGATTCTGTACATGTATGGCCACATCTTGAATATCCTCCATGAATTTGATAGCAGATTCTACCTCTCCCTCCATAAGATTTCTTCTCTAGCTAAGCTGCCATTCCCAACCAGATTGATTCATTGTACCCATATGATGTATGTATTGTTGTTGTTGATTAGAAAGTTGATATAGTTGTGGGTATCTTGCCATCAAGTTAGATCCATCATTTTTCCACCCATCCTCCCAGAACAGTGTCCTAGAGCCATAACCCACCTTCCATCTGATCCCATTTCTAAGCCACTGCCCCTCATCATTAGAATTGTATAGTAACCTGAGATCCTTCCACCAAATAGATTCTTTTCCATTTCTTGAAGGTTCTGTTAGACTCCTCCATCCCCCATACTTTGAGTCTAGGACTTGAACCCATAACTCCTCATGCTGATGGAATAAATTCCAGAACCATTTCCCCAGTAAAGAGTAATTAAATTTAGTTAGATCTTTGACTCCTAGCCCCCCATTCTCCTTTGGTTGATCAGCTCCCATCTTACCCAAGCTATCTTCTTTTGTTCAGCAGTACCACCCCATAAAAACCTTTTCTGGATTCTCTCCAGGCTTTGGATCACCTTCTTCGGAGCCCTGAAAAAAGATAAAAGGAAAATAGGAATCGAATTTAATGTTGACTTTATCAAAGTGATCCTTCCCCCAAAAGAAAAAAAATTTCTGTTTCCATTTGGCTAGTTTGCACTCATATTTCTTGATTAAGGGATCCCATGTCTCAATACGTCTTGGATTGGCTCTAATAGGAACACCAAGGTATGAAAATGGTAGTGACAACCTTATACAATTCAAATAAGTTGCAGCATTATCAGCCCACTGATCATCCATCCCAAGGACCCCAAATTTACTTTTGGCAAAATTGATTTTCAATCCCGAAACCAATTCAAAGCTCTGCAACATCGCCTTAATAACTTTGACATTTTTAATGGATGCCTTACCAAAGAAAATGGTATCATCAGCATACTGCAGAATGCTGATGTCAACACCTTTCCTCCCCACCTTGTATCCATCATACAAATTCTTTGACTGAGCCTCTCTCATCAATCCAGCCTCTCTCATCAATCCAGTCAAACCTTCAGCCACTATATTAAATAAGAGTGGAGCAAGTGGATCACCTTGTCTAAGGCCTCTCTGTGGTGTGAATTCAGTGGTAGGGCTTCCATTCACCAAAACTGATATAGAAGCAGATTTTAGGCACCCTTCAACCCACATAATCCACCTGGAACAAAAACCCATCCGCTTCATCATGTGTAACAGGAATTCCCAACTAACGGAATCATACGCCTTTTCATAGTCAACTTTGAACACGAGGCAACTTTTGTTTTCTCTTTTTGCCTCATCAACAACCTCATTTGCTATAAGCACGCTATGCAACAGTTGTCTTCCCTGAATAAAAGCTTATTGTCGATGGTCAATAATAAAAGGTATTACCTTTCTCAGCCTTGCAGCTAATACCTTAGCCACCACCTTATAGACACAGCCTATTAGGCATATAGGTCTGAAGCCATCTAATCCTTGTGGATCCTTAACCTTGGGAATTAAGGTTAAGAAAAAAGCATTGCCACCCTTAGGAATTCTACCATTTACATAAAATTCATCCATGAAGCGAAGAAAATCAGCTTTGAAAATCTCCCTGTTTGATGAATTTGAAGTTAAATCCATCCGGTCCAGGACTCTTTTCATTGCCACAAGCCCATACTGCATTTTCACCTCTGTAGCATCAAAACGGGCCACCAAAATGTCCCTATGCTGTTGTTCAATGGCTTTGAAGTTAATGCCATCTAGGTTAGGCCTGTTGATAACTGGTTCCTCAAATTTCTTCTTGAAGAATAGCCTGATTTCTTCTTTAACTCTGTTGGGCTCTGTACTCCAGCATCCATCAACCATTAATCCTCTGATCATATTGCTGTTCCGCTTCCAGTTCGCAGTCATATGAAAAAAGCTAGAATTACAATCCCCTTCTTTGATCCATTTGGATCTAGCCTTCTGTCTTAAAATTGAAGCATTTTCCTGGGCTGCAGCCCATAACTCCTCCTGTAATTGTTTTCTTCTCTTCACCTCCTCCTCATTAAAATGCCTCCCCTCACCCTCAATTTCTATCTTGTTAAGTTCAAACTGCAATTCTTTAATCTTCAGCTGCATATCTCCAAACTGTGTTTCATGCCATAACTTAATCCTCTGTTTCAGATTCTTAAGTTTTTCTTTGAGCACAAAGCCCCCCCCAACCACTGATCAGATTGGAATTCCATCCATCATACACTATCTTCTTGAATGATTTATCCTGCAACCAACAGTCCATAATCCTAAACGGTTTTGGGCCCCATTCAGCTACAAAAGACCTCAATAAGATAGGGCAGTGATCTGACAAATTACGCTCTAGGATAATTTGTGTAGTGCCCTGCCATTTAGTGATCCAGTCAGCTGAAACTAGTGCTCTGTCCAATTTGCTTTTTGCCGTCCCATTTGGCCTATACCATGTAAAGTTACGCCCAATACAAGGTACATCCTCCACTTCTAGGTCATTTATCCAATCATTAAATTCCTTAACAATACCATCATCCTGATGTCTCTGGTATAGCCCCAATCTTTCATGAGGGTTTCTGATATTGTTGAAATCCCCAATTATGCACCACATGTCCCCCATGTTTGTGATTCTCAGCTGCTTTATATCTTCCCATAGTTTTCTTTTTAAAGATACCTCACAGGGTGAATAAATGTTCACAACTGTAGCCTTGCTGCCATCAACAGTCCATGTACCTTTTAGATATATAAATCCATCCCCTAACACTTATTCTCCAAAATAAAAGCCTTATTATTCCAAATACATAGTAGACCTCCAGCCTTGTTGATTGCTGGAATTCCCAGTTGATATCCTCAGCACCCCATAATACCTTACACATCTTATCATCAATTATTTCTTTTTTGTTTCTTGTAAGCATAACATATCTAGCCTCTCTTTTGGTATCAATTTCCTAATTTCAGCCCATTTCACAACCCTCCCCAGACCCCTGATATTATATGATAGAATCTTCATTGATCATCCACACTGCCCCCCATCCTCAAAAGCTCATCCTTATCTCTGGTTTCCATATCTAGTAATTTGCTGACTATATCTGCCTGAGTATGACCATCCACTCCCAACAATTTTGCAATCTTCCAGTCATTCTCAACCTCATTACTCCAGCCAAGTTTTGTGTAGCTATGAGTTGCTTTTGTCTCAGCCGAGCCATATTTGTCATCCAGCTTCTTGTTATCCCAGTCCACTACAGCCTTGAGGCCATCACCCCTGGATGAAGATGGGGATATTTCAACATTGGATAGATCGTTCATAATCTCTTTTCCTTTCTTATTGCGTTGCTGTAAGGTATTTTCATGATGAACCCCACATGTTGTTAAGGTCATATTATCCTTTTTGCACCCTCTGGTTCTACTATAGACCATTCCCTTAAAATTAGGCCCACAATTGTTAAGGCCCACTTCTTTTTCCTTTCCTTCAACAGGGCACAAATTATTGGGGCCCATCAGCTCCCATTTACCCCCTGCTGACCCACTCTCCTCACATGACCATATAGCCTTGTCACCAATACTTTTTTGTGACTGAGTATGCATCTCTGATTTTTCGTCTGGACCCATTTTGTCTGCTTTCCCAGCCCCTACCCCCAAACACCCATCTGTATTATCAGCATCAGCACCTGCCCCCATAAACTTTACAGCCTGGTTGACACAGACTGTACCACCTGCTGTGTTGCAGAGTTTGTCTAAATTCAAACTTGAAACAATCGGATATTGCTCACTGTTAGAACCATCAGGTATTACCCGCTGGTTATTGACCAAGCAATTGAAATCCTCCCTGTCGCCACTCATCACCCCGCGTAGTGAAGGAGATTCCGACACTACCTCCATATTTTTCGATGTCCTGCTCATCTCCCATATGCTTTCGTCGGAGGAGATTTCTTCCGACAATCCGCCATATTTCCCCTTTTGCACCTGCACGAGCTGTTCCCCGTCTCCTCCACCATGTTTATTTTGTACACTACATCATTAATGGAAGCTGTGACATTGTGGTGGATAATAGGCTGCCACGGAGTTTTGATAAGCACTCGGGCCCTATCCAAACGGTGTAAGTCCTCCGTATCATCGTCCAAATCTACCAAGTCCCCTACTCCAGCTACAATCTGCCTTATGGATTCAGGATTCCATGCATGCAGTGGAATTCCCCAACATAATATCCACACCAGCCTAAAGTCCAGCTTCACATCAGGGGACCATTTATGCAGCGAATGAAATATAGACAGTTCATTTTCTTCAGCTTCTCTGCACATTGTAGCTTCCTTAGAATCACTAAGCCCTTGTAACAACACCATATCGTCACCCAAATACTTGGGTGTGATATCGTCATCGCCGTCCCATAGAATCTCCTCTTTCAATCTGTCAAACATCGATAAATTTCGCAGTCTACCAATCCATGCCATACTATACCTATTCCACTTTTCCGGCGGAATAGATATATGAACGGATGAATGTGAGGGAGTCTTCACCGCAAGAGCATGTATCGTAGGTCATCTCCTTATCCCAGTGTGGCTGGATGATGCAAGGACCTTCGCATATGATGGTCGATACAGCTGTTGTTTTTTATTTCCGTCGTATCGCTCAGCCCAGGTGATCTGTTCCTTGCCCGTACTCCTCACGACCCCTTTGTCACCAGCAGTCTCCCAGTGATGATGTTGGTCTCTTTTGGTCCGTTCTCTGCTATGTTTTGGCACATTTACATGTAACTTGAGACCACCAATAACCAGGTTATCTAATTTCGTTCAAGGTAACCCACATCCTCTACCCCTTTGAAACGCACAAATCCATACTTTCTGCCACTTCTATTTCGGTTTTTTGCAATGAAAATCTCTCTTACATCGCCCCACTTTTTGAATTCAGCCCATAGTTCTCTTTCCCCTATATCCTCCGAGAACCGGGTGAAGTAAAATGAAGTTATCTCCGCCAATCTTGTGTCGCTCTCTGCCATTGTCGCCCTGCTGCATATTCCTTAGGTTGTTGTCCATAGCCATATCCAGTTAAGGAAGACATGGTCTCTCCTTGTACCCCTCACCATTGCGGTTTCTAAGCCTGTTTCTATTCTGAACTCTCACCCACCCATTGTTTCTCTCACTCGCACTCTCTCATTTCTACAAACTTTTTCCCCAGCACTCCCAACATACACTGAATGTAGACACCACCCTAATGATGACCTTTAAGATGAAGACCATAACCTACTCTTAATGGTAAACCAAATCTAATATCCTGAATGATATCCCTATCCACAAACAGCAACTGAAAGTATTCAATTCAGAACATCAACCTCTAAAGTGAACAAGAAAGGTGACAAAAGATCTTGTCTCGTAACTCCTTGCTAAACTAGGGCTTAGCCTCATCATTAAGTAATATATAAGGTAGAAAACAAAGGCCTGTTTGGTTAAAATGTTATATGGCTTCACAAATTAATACCTCTATTTTCACTTTGTTTCCTGTTTTCAATGATTTATACAAGAAATAGTGAAAATGGGTTTTTGTTCTCTTTTTTCCTGTACAAACAAATCTTTGGAAACAGGAAAGAAAGTGAAAACAAGGTGGGAATTTGGTAATTATTTGTGAAAACAAAAAATGATTTTTCAAACCAAACAGAACCAAAAGAAAATTAAAAAATGCCCTGGTCATGAATTATGTATAACATGTATTCATATTCTACAGCTATACAGTTGTTCAATATAAACTTCTTGAAGGATACTCCCCATTCAGAGCTCTTGTTTAGTACAGAGTTAAACCAAAAGACTTCAAATTCAGGCCACAATAATCTTTTCCACATAATTGAATCAACCAATATGGTTAAATCTGTAATCAGAAGACCATAATGTTAGAATCAAATTTTAACAATAGCATCCTATCATGCATAAAATTTTGATTTTATTTAAATAACAGATTAAAATTAAAGTAAAAAACCATGTCACCAACCTATGCAGAAGAGAGCCATCCCAGTGCAGTGTTTTAGAGCACCCCACACTGAATTTTTTTGTCTTCCCTTCAAGAGATGAATTTTATTAGGCACAAAGCATAATCATGTTACCATAAGTATGGAATTTTCAGAATAAATTTCAATTTTATAATAATTCAACCAAAATTGCAAGGTCAAAAAATGAGGATAAGAAAATTCATCAAACAACACTATTAACTTTAAATGCCAAATATAATAAACATTGTTCTCCAAAGATTGATAACAACACAAGCATAGTTAACACAATGAAGTTCTATATTTAAATGTTAAATAAAATTACACATAGAGTCAATAGGGTCTTACAAATTGGCTTAGAGTCCAACTCAACCTTACAAAACTAACTTGTAAGATGAGGATTGTCCAAGCTTTATAACCATATCTTTAGTCAATGTGAGACTAAGCAAATCCCCTTGAGGCTACAATTAAGGTAGCCCAAAGAGGCCAGGCCACCACAATTAAGGCAGGTGATGAGTCGCCACAATTAAGGTAGCTATCCAACACACTCCTCATGCCCAGATTGGACATCTAGAGCATGGACAAATGCAAGTATCGCAATAATAACACCCCCTCACACCCAAGACACATCTGGCTGGAGCTTGGACAAATGTGGGTTGGCCAAAAATTGGATTTTAGATAGTATCTAATACCATCTTATAAATTTATAATTTGGGTTTAAGGCTTAACTCAAACCCACAAAACCGGTTTGTAAAATGAGGATTGCTCAAGCTTTATGAGCTCTCTTTAAGTCATATCTCTAGTCAAACCCCACCCCCCAACAAGGCTACAATTAAGACAGCCCAAAGAGGCCGCAATTAAGGCAGGCTAGGGGTGACTGAAATTAAGGCAGCTTTCCAACATAGGGATTCTATGGTGTGACCCAATTGAACATTTCAAACACATTTTCCAATCATCCTATAGTCTCTGAGATAGTGGCAAAGCAACAAAAATTCTCATGAATGCAACAATGAAATTAAGGCGGCTTTCCAGCAAAGGGATTCTATGGTAACCCAACTGAACATTTCAAACATATTTGCAATCATCCTATAGCCTCTGAGATAGTGACAAAGCAACAAAAATTCTCATGAATGCAATAATGAAATTAAGGTGGCTTTCCAACATAGGGATTCTATGGTGACCCAATTGAACATTGTAAACACATTTGCCAATCATCCTATAGCCTCTAAGATAGTGACAAAGCAACAAAAATTCTCATGAATGCAATAATAACCAACTCATGAATTGGAAGCCTTTAAATTGAAATATTCGATAAGATAAAAGTCCAAATCAGATTTAATTTAAATTATGCTGGGAAATGATGATATCAATATTAGAACTGTTGCCAGGACAACTCAATAGAATTTCTTATCTGTTTTTACAAAAAACGTGATCTTCATTTCATTGTCAAGATATTGACATCAGAAGTCCAAAGTTGATATGGAATAAATATATTCCAGTACCAGGAAATACTTGCTCCACTTGTCAAACTTAAAGCATAACATTATTAAAAGCAAGATAAAGAATAGGATGTAATAGTTTAATAGACACAGAGAGTGATGTTGGAAAATAAGAAATTCAAGCATCCAACAGAAAATAATGAGAATAGCCAGATTTTTTCCTTTTCTTTTTAAATATATAGAAGAAAGTTTATCAGGAAAACAACAATAGGTACAAGTAGGGGGAAGCATCATAACTCATTAGATATCCTCCAAACAAACAAATTAAAGAATTGACAAGCTCTCTATCAGTAGCTCAAGAATTTAAGGAGAAAACAGAAAAATGATGTTAGACCTCAAATAAAGGAAACATATGTAGCAAGGACTCATGGCAGGTTTAGGAAGAAGCCTGAGCATTAATGAAACCTGTAACTGGCTAATGCCATTTACAACTTAAGGAAAATAGAATGCTTACCTGTAATTGGCTGTAACAGAGCTTTATATAGTTTTCTGTTAGAAAGGAGAGAGGGGGGGGGGGGTTTCATTTGGTAAAATCAGTTAGGGAGGCTAGGCTCACTCCTAGAATTGTAACGGGAATTCATTCAATAATACAAGAGTTCTTGATTGTTCCACCACTGGTCTCAGAGCATTCGATCCAGAACCTTCCAATTGGGGGTTGGCGCGACTCTGATATTGTCGTTCACCAAATTCGGACCAAATTTTTCCAATTTGGTGATTTGTGAGAGCCAGTAGCTTGCGTCTGTAGTGATCGGTGAGAGTACATGGTGTCGACGAGAGGAGGAATGGATGCACGCGTGGAGTTTTTGGAACGCAGTTTCGAGGGACTGATCCAAACAAGAGAAGAGTTGGCTAATCTGAGAAGATTGAATGAAGAAGACAGAGCAGAAAGGGCAGAATTGCGAGAACAACTACCGCAATTAATGGTGACGGTGAGAAGCATGTCGCGCGCAGAAGGAGGAAGTGAAAACAGAGATCGCGATAGAGGTGAACAGTGGAATCGCGAATCTGCAGGGCGCGAGAAGGAAGAGAGATGGCGGAAGCTTGAGATACCAGTTTTCAATGGAGATGATGCATATGGTTGGACGAACAGAGTAGAGAGATATTTTGAAGTAAAAGGAGTGGAAGAAGAGGAGAGAATCCAGGTGGTGATGGTGGCTATGGAGGGCAGAGCATTGAATTGGTACCAATGGTGAGAGTTTTGTGAAGAAAACCCTAATTGGACTGGTTTTAAACAGGCTGTGATTCAACGTTTCCAGCCATTGATGAGCCAAAGTCTGTACGAATTACTGTTGAGTTTGAAACAAGAGCAGACAGTGGAGGAATACATAGAGAAGTTTGAGCTTTATGCAGGACCTTTAAGAGGTACTGTATAATAACCTAGGACTTTTATAAAAAGGAATAAAAGAAATAAAAATTTAAATTTATAAGATTATGTCGCAAAAGCCTTAGTGAAGAATTTAGCGACAGAATTAGCGACGGATGGAGTCTGGCGCCAGAGTAGCGCTAGGAGCGCCACAGATTCTAGAAGTTGGCGCCAGGAGCGCCACAAATGCTAGAAATTGGCGCCAGGAGCGCCAAAGTGGCGCCAAGGGCGCCAGATGCACTGGATTTGGCGCGAATAGCGCGGGAATGTCGGCAGACCCAGTATTTAAGGCCATTCACGCGATTTTTGGGGGAAAAACCCTTTTCTCCTTCTTTCTTCAGCCCAAGCAGCCATGGATGAGCTTGGGAAGCTCCATAACTTCATCACACCTCCCCTAAACACCTCCTAATCACCAATAAACCTGATTGGAACCCTGTGTGAGCTAAATTCCAGCGAGAACCCATTTCCTGAGAAACCCCAGAAAGTTGAGTTCAGAGAGGAAAAGGAGGCAACCCAAGGATGCTGGGACATGGAGAGACAATTATGTGGCCTTCCTTGACAATTTTGAGGTAAGAACTCAAGCTTTCACCGGTTAATTTGTGAATTGGGTAATGGGGTGAATAGTAAATCATCTGTGATGGGGCTGAAATTAGGCTTAGGTTCTTTAGAAAAGTATGATTAGGAGGTTGTTCTGAGGAATATGGAACCTTGAAATTGGAATTCTGATGAAGTTGAGTTGTGACCCTGAGATTGGTATGAATAGGAAGAAGGTTGAGTAAAAGGAAGGTACTGGGTTGGGTATGAACCTAAGTGCCTTTACATGAATTGTTCGTGAGACCAAATAAACGACGAATATGCATTAATATGTTTGATTTGGCCATGATTGATAATTGGTGAATTTATGAACATATAGACCATTGGATTGATTAATACATAGTCTTAGAAAGACTCTGAGGCCATGGTCAGGCTGAGAATGGTCCTACTAAGGATCTGTGAGCTGTTGTGAAGAGAATAGCCTGATAACCTAGGCTGGATGGCTGAGAGGCTATAGAGAGGAATCCTATTTCCTTTCATTTCAACGGTTGAGAACCGTTGTTAGATACCTGGTATAGTGATTCTGATGCTGACTGTGCTATATGATTTGCCAGCGGGAGAGACATGAGGGTGTTAGCGACGTGGACTGACCATTTGAGGACTGAGGAGGAAGCACAGTCTTACCAGGTAAGCTCAGTGTTCTATGGAGTGATTTCCCTGCTTGGGGTCACTGTTTTACTAGTTATATACTGTATGGTGATAATGAACACTATGTTAGTGTTCTGATTGGTGATAGCATTGTATGATGATGAAATGAACACTGTGCTAGTGTTCTAATGATTGATGATAGACCTAACACTAGGATTGTGTTAGGAATGATATTGGCTTGCTGATAGGCATATCAATATATATATATATATATATATATATATATATATATATATGATCATTAGTGTTAGCTAAACACTAGGATAGAGGATGAGCTGTATGGGGTATAAGAGAAATACCCGTGGTATTCTAATGATTGATGAGTACTATGATTGTGCTCTGTGATGATTGATAAGGTAACACCGTGATAGTGTTACACTCTGCACTGATGTTGTATATTGTTGTGACTTTGAGGTAATGTCGTGCTGACATGATTGGTTGTTGATGTTAGATAGGCACTATGATAGTGTCATGTTTGGTATTGATTATGCGATTAGGTGAGCATTCTCTGGCCAGAGAATAGTGGACTGTGGACCCCTTGGGAATGTTCCCACTCGGTGGATGATCTCCCTTGGGATAATCCATAGGCGTCCATGTAAATCCTGAGTAGATGTTCCCACTCGGTGGATGATTCTATTCAGGTATTGGGCGGTGAGTCCTGAGTAGATGTACCTGCTCGGTGGATGATCCTATTCAGGTACTCAGTGGAAAGTCCTGAGTAGATGTACCCGCTCGGTGGATGATCCTATTCAGGTATTGAGCAGTGTAATACCCCGTGTATACCCGGTGTATTATCATTATGATTATATCAGATTAGCGCTTAAACAGTTTAATTAAAACCCTTTTATCGCGAAAGCATAAAACCAAAACCATATCTCTTGATCACATTATATAAGGAATATCAAACGCCTCATCACAAGCATACAACAAGTCCCTGCTTAACAGATCATACATCCAAACCACAGGCAGATAACACAATATCTCAAAGATATAAACAGGAGGAACATAAATTACATAACAAAACAGGTTATGTACAACACCAACATCTGACACCCGAGGTGTCTATACAAAAGAATAAGCGTCCGAGCGCTTTTTGATCCCAAGGATCCTTCCTCACACGAGGGCATACATAACATGTACAAAACAAGGTTACATGTACGTCACATGTGTTCCCTCTACAGGGGTACTAAACAAAACAAAACAAAAGCTAAGCCGAGCTCCAAGCTATCCACTGCTACCCAAGGCCAAGCAGGTACCGTCTCTACTGGGACCTCCTGCCTTGAGACTGCTCCTCCAGAAGCATCACCTGAAAAAGCATAAGCCCCACACGGGGTGAGATAAACATCTCAGTAAGCTCAGGGTCCTTGAAGGCATCTCCTCCACCCTGACTCACTCACCATGACACAAGTCATCAGGGTATCACAACCAACTGGCCTTCCTGGCCTCTCATAACAACATAAGCAAGCTATCTAGCTCTATGTACGGCGGACCGAGTCAACGCCGACCTCAGTGTGAAACCGGAATTCACACCCGTGCCATCCCATCGGGATCTACCCCTTACGCATGGACGCACGTATATGGTACCTTCGAGAATAGGCAATCAACTGCGACGGGACACACCTATCTCTTGGCCTTAGGGGATCATCATCACCTCGGGACCCAGTCAACCATGAGCAAACCAAACTAGGAGGTGCGCTCTACTCCTAGGGAGGTCCATATCTATCTAACTGGCCAGAATATCTAATAACAGGCTTAATACATTTCTCAAGCACAAATACAAGCATATATTATTATGAGTATGCAACATCCACACAATGCATGTATCATGAATGTAACCACTATTCCCTCGGAGTATGGTGGAGCACGAGCAAGTGTGAAACATCCCCAAGGGTCTAGAACTTACCTGACAAAGCCGAGATCTGCGGTTCTTCCCTTGCTTTGTGGCCCACGCCACTGACACCCGCGGTGTCACGCCCTAAATGTAACACCCCAAAAATTTAGGGAATTACAGAAAATTACTAAGAGTAAAATATTAATGAAAGACAGTAGAAAAATTTAAGGCAAAATGACAAGAACACCCCTGAACAATTTCAAAAATGACGTTTATGCCCCTAGGGTAAAAATGACAATTTTGCCCTGAACAATTCTGGAAAGGACCAATGTATCCCTAGATATTTTAGTAAGATATTTACTAGGAGAAATTACCAAAATATCCTTGGCCAATTGCAAGAATGACAGATAGGTCCCTGAGGCAAAAGACCAAAATACCCTTAGGTCAAAACCGACCTAGATGACTTCAGAAATTAATGAGAACCTGAGCATTAGATAAAATACTTTTAGGTAACAAATTATTAGCAAGATTGGTGATAAGAAACCCTAAATTGTGATTTCTAGGGATTTTGGAAGACAAGTTGAAAAGAGCTTAATCTAGACTACCCTAAGTATCAGAAAATTATCAGACAAATATGGACATGATCTAGAGAATTTTCTCTTAATTATGAAAGGAATAAATGTTCTAAATAAATTAGTTTAGTAATTTTAATAATTAGAGGCAATATGGACCGATAGGAAAATAGAATTTTACTATTACACACAATAAAAGGAAAATTGGATTAATTTGGAATTCTAGATTAAGCCTTGACCATATGATGCAAGATCAATGGAGAAAAACTTTAAGAAGTTTCAAGATTGGCCACATGGAAGATTAAGAAGCTTGAAAATTTCTATTGTCCAAGTGGAAAGCTAGTCATAAATGACTTGAAGAAAATTTTATTTTGTCTCCTTTAGCCAAATACGTGGGCAGCTAGAAACATTATTTCCACGATCCCAACGGTCAAAAGTTAGATATAAGGGTTAGGAATACACCTTTAAAATTTTAAGAAGATCCAACGGTTAACGAACCCAAAATAATTATTTCACAGAAATGGGTTTTTCCAAGAAAGAAGCAAAATACAAAAAACTATTTAGGCAAAAGCTACCCTACGAATTTGAATGCACCTACACTTGTGGAACTCCACGGACCAAGCTAGAAACAAGGAGAAATATGTAGAAAAAGGGTACTTGGACGGTTACAAGGCAAAGAGGAATTTTGTTGGACCACTTGGAAGTGGGAAAGTGACATAAGGTAACAAAAATCCAAACCACTTCACGGTTGAAATAAAAAGCAAGACAAAGGCACAAGCTTGAAAATTTGGCACGTACAAGGCTTAGAAACCAGCAGAATTTTCATGAATAAAGCCACATGTAGGGTCACAAATTAGTAGCCAATAAGAAAAGAACAACTAGAAAGCAAGCTTGAGATATTTTCTTCACTAAAAGCCAAGGAAATAAAGCAATATAAAAAACCTTGTGGGGACCAAGTGGGGGCTGGAATTCCACGGATCACACACTCCTTTTCAGCCAACATTTTCATCTAAAAACAAAAGCAAAGTACAAGAAGCCAGCCTTGAAGCTTCACGTAAGGATACTAGGAAGGCTTAGGATCATTTTGCTGAAATTTTAATCAAAGCAAAGCTAAGGTATGGGAAGTAATTTAATAGACATGAATTAGATGGTTGATAGGTTAGTTTAACACCCATTTAATTAAATTTAAAGCTATGTTATTCCTTATTTTATGAAACTTTAAGTTTGGCATATCAAGTGTTTGATGAAAATTCCCAATGAAATAGGCTAGTATATGGATTTAATCTTAAACATTTTAATTAACTTAACTTAATTAAGTGGCTGTCCAAAATGAATCCTACTTTGTAACCATAGAATTTCTTAGCTGTATTTTAAATGTAAATGATTGCTGTATGTTAACTTATTTTGTTGAGTATGGCTGTAATTAAAAGGATGCTGTAGGTTAAGTTGCTGTAAATTAATGATTTTGTATGATATTCTATGTTGCTGTATTTAGGTTGTTGTTGCTGTAAATTGGTTGAATGATATTGTATGCTGTAGCTGTATTTAATTAAGTTGAGTATTGCTGTTGCTGTATTTAACTTAAGGGGTTGTATATTATTTGTTAATGTAAGCTGTATAGCATATGCTGTTATGTTGCTGATAATAAGTATGTTGTTATATATTTAGTTGCTGTATATTTAGTGGCTGTATATTTTAATTAGCGTTGTATAATTTATTTGGACGCTATATCTGTAATTAGGCTGTTGTATTTAATGTTGTTGTATAATATTAAGCTGTTGTATATTGCTGTATACTCTTTGATGCGGTATTTAGATAAGTTGTTGTATCGTATTGAAGTAGCTGTATGATATTCACTTGATGTTGAGCTTTGTTGAGACTCTGTAACAAAGATGACTTAAGAAGTGAGTTGCTGGTTATTCTGTGTTCCACTGGAGTGGGTGGGACCATCTGATATGTATTCCACTGGAGTGGGTGGAATTAGTTGATTTAAAAATTGAAATAAATGATAAAAGAGGTAAATGAAAAATAAAACCAGCCATTACATACATCATTTGCATTTATCCCCTCGGAGCGGAGGGAGGTCTCACTGGAGTGGGTGGGACTGTTCCACTGGAGTGGGTGGAACTGTTTTATGGTACCTTTTTATCCCCTCGGAGTGGAGGGAGGTCTCACTGGAGTGGGTGGGACT
>PYAF01004350.1:1133931-1154928 GCA_007407185.1 Glycine tomentella | reverse complement strand
CTGTTATATTTAACTATACTTCTCATTATAAATAAATCGTGGTAAGGATAATCATTTACGTTACTTACGAATCATAAAATCAGCAAGCAAAGCGAAATAAATTTTCGTGAAAAATTTATACTAATCTAATTTTAATGCCAAGTGGACACGAAATTTTAATTAAAATCAATCAAGCACGAGTGAGAAAAGAGAGGCGTTATACTAAACAAGGCACATACACACATGTATCAACATACATACAAGGCAACAAGCAAACACGGTTCACAACCGCTCAAAATGAAAGGAATCACAATCCTTTCCAAACCATCAAGGTCCTCTATCCTATGGTTCAACAAGGCTTATCACTCACAAGCCATCATACCAATAGCCTCTCAAGGCCATCTAAACCACAAATCAAGGCTCTAGCATGTTCACATATAGCCAAGGAACTCAGCCAAACAACAACACATGCACCACATAGAGCCATGAAACCAAGTTTCACCAAACTCACATATGAGAGCTAATCCTACATCCTCACAACATTCTAAGCACATGTTTCAACATGACCTAAGGCTAAAACTAGCTCTATCACAAGGGGGTCACTATTCACCCAAAACCCCAACTCACAAATCAAGAGGAGATTCTCGAGTTTCTTACCTCAAAGATGGCAAGGAAGGCCCAAGGACGACTTTCCCAAGCTTGGGTAACCACGAATCATCGCCGTTCCTCGCCCAGCTCCAGTTCTTCGAACTTCCCTTGAGAAAGGGATTCTCAAAATGAGTGGGTTTTATGGTGAAGAGAGGATGGATTCAAGCTCTAGGAGTGATTTCCATCACAAAAGGGTGTTTAAGAGATGGATTTTGGTGAGATATGGTGAAGGAATGAAGCTTGGAGGTCCAACAATGGAGGAAAGGGGCTGGAGGAAGAAGAGAGAGAGTTTTTCTCTTCTAAAATCGCGAAACCAGCTTTATATAGTGGGCCTGCCAGAGCTGCCGCGCGGATCGCGCCACTCTGGCGCTGATCGCGCCAGCTGCAGGTGACCACGGTGCCATCCGCGCCAACCCCGCACTCAGAGCGCCAACCTCCAGAGTCTCCCGCGCCAACAGCGCCAACTCCCGCGCCAGGAGCGCCAACCTCCAGAGTCTCCCGCGCCAAGAGCGCCAACCTCTAGAGTCTCAGGTGCCAACTGCGCCACACATGGTTCCACCCACGCCAGCTGCAAATCTCTGTGTGGTCTGGCGCCACCAGCGCTAGCCCAGCGCCCCAGGCGTCAACCACCAGAGACTCTGGCGCTAGGAGCGTCACTCCCGCGCCATCAGCACAAGCCACCAGAACTGTGGCGCCACTGTGGCGCCATCCGCACCAACCTGGCGCCATCCGCGCCACAATTTTGCAGAAGGTCTTCTGCAAAATCCTGCGCTAGATGTGCCCAGACTCGAGCCAAAAGCGCTGGGACTTAGGGTTATCACAGGCAGCAAGTCCTGAGTAGATGTACCTACTCGGTGGATGATCCTATTCAGGCATAGATGAAGCGAGTCCTGAGTAGATGTACCCACTCGGTGGATGATCCTATTCAGGTACTTGGTGGAAAGTCCTGAGAGAATGTACCCCCCGATGGATGATCTCTCTCAGGCACTGCATGTTGTTGTATATGTTTGTGCTGGGCTGCTATGTGTACGCAGCTAGTTCATGTGAGCCGTGAAGGCTGATTGTATGATGAAATTCTCAGGTATTGCTTAGAGTTCAGGGAGATTCTGGGGATTTGTACCTGTTAGATGAGCATCCCCAGGCGAGGGACTAGGTCACAGAGAATATGTTCCCTGGATAAGTGTTACCTCAGCAGTGATGAGGTGTTACAGATATGGTGAATATATATATATATATATATATATATATATATATACATATGAGATTATGCTCATGGAGCTTGAGAGAGTCTATTCATTAGACAGATAATCTCTCAGTACATGTGATAAGTGCACAGGCGTTGATAAGCATGCATAATGTGCAGTAGGTGTAATATGAGATGAGAGAATGGAGATGGCTTTAGTTAAGCCAAGTTATTAGATTACTTGTGAGAATGTGAACCAAGGGGAGGAAAAACCTCCAAGAACCCTGGGCTTACTGAGATTTTTATCTTACCCCGTGTGGGGTTTATGTTGCAGGTGCGTAGAGAAGAGAAGATAGTTTCCATGATAGGAAGCCCAGAAGAGTCAAGCAATATGAGCTGCTTGGACTAGGCATGAGAGTTTTGAGGCTCCCTGTGGTGGATACCATACTGAGCAAGGTAGTTTCTGTCTCTTGTCATATCTATCTAGATATGGTTGATATCTGCCTGGATTTGGTTGTTTTGTTTGGTTTTGATTATCTGGATCAATAAGGGCTAGATGTAGTTTTTTTTTTTGATCGGCAAAATATATATATATATATATATATATATATATATGTAAAACAGAACATTACTAGGAGTAATAAGCTAGGGATCTAAACAAGCATGACCTATGGCGGCCTAATACATGAGAAAAGGCATGAATTAATCAGCCATAAGTCTGGTTAGACCAAAATAGAGCCCCCCATAACAGGAGAGGGGTGAACCTACAAACCCCCCCTGGATACAAACATGTTACCCAGATTACTAGACCATACATGAAAAGGAGTATTGAATCCTTTCTCTAAATTTTTAATCCATGTCCAGCATGTGAAAATAGCATCTTCCATAAGCTTGTAGCCATTAAAGTTGTCATTATGGAAGATAATATTATTCCTATGACGCCATATGGTCCAAGTTAAGGCTATCCACCATGTTTTCCACCTCTTGAACAGACCCCATTGAGGTAATAATAGGAGTGTTGACAGAAGTGCTCCTTAGGAGTTACCGACCATGCACCAACAATAGATTCCCACCAAAGCGGCCTCGTTTTTTCGCAGTTATGAAAAAGGTGGGCCGCATCTTCATCTACATTTCTACAAAATGGGCAAAAAGTATCAATCAGTGCTACATTCCTCTTGCTTAAATTCCTTTTAGTGGGCAGTCTATCCCCAATTAGTCTCCATGCAAAGCATAGAACTTTAAGAGGGGCGTTGGTATTCCAAAGATCCTTATGCACTTGACTCTGATCCAATGGGGTTCTTTCCGAATAGAAGAGTGAGTAGGCACTTCGTACTGTATATGAACCATTAGGATCAGCCACCCACATCCAGACATCAGGCTGCTGTGGATTTATGCCTAGGTCGCGTATATCTTCTAGGAATTTCACGGCAGCAACTACTTCTGCATCCATAAAGAATCTCCTCCACTGAAACTACCATTCCCATCCCGAGTCTGATAGTGTTCCCATCTGCTGGATATATTGATGTTGTTGGTTGGATATCTGAAACATGCGTGGGTGTTTATCCTTCAGAGTGGTCCCCTCATTTTTCCAATCATCTTCCCAAAATAGAGTTTTTGACCCACAACCCACCTTCCATGATATCCCTCTTTTAAATGCACAGCCCCCACTTTTAAATGTTGATGTTACAATACCAAACATAATGTATCAAGAAATGCGATTCATATATGCTTCCGCAACTTATTTTATGCTATGCTGATATTATAATAATGTTAATACACCGGGTGCACACGGGGTGTTACATACTGAACCTGAATATTTGAAGGGAATATTTTTGAATGGATTAAGGGATGTGGTAAGGGCATAATTAAAACTTCATCCAGTCAAATCCTTGACTGAATTAATGGAGGTTGCACAGAAGATAGATGAGAAGAACCAGCTCATGGACAAGGGGAATGTTGCAAGCAGTAGAGGACATTCATCAAAAGTTTATAGTTCATCAAGAACTATGACTTAGGAACTTGGAATCAAATCAAACCAGGTCATACATAAGGAGGCAGTTTCTAGTAGTGATTCTACTAGTGTGAAGCCTACTGGAACATATAGGGGCAGGCCTTTTAGAAGGCTAACTGATGCAGAGTTTCAAGAAAAAGCTGAAAAAAAGGATTATGTTACAGGTGTGATGGGAAATTTGGACCTGTCCATATTTGTCCAAATAAGCAGTTTCAAGTGATGATTCTGGCTGAAGAACAGGAGGATGAGGAGGAAAAGGAAGAGGAAATTGGGGAAGAGGATAAGTAGTTTCAAAAAATCCAACTATCATTATATAGTATAGCTGGATTAACTACAAAAAAATCTATTAGATTGTGGGGAATGATTGAAGGAACACGAGTCATGACTCTAGTAGATTGTGGAGCTTCCCACAATTTTATCTCTAGGTCTGCAGTGAGATTATTGAAACTGGAAGTCACTTCTACAAAACCTTATACGGTAGAAGTGGGAGATGGATGGAGAATTCAATGTGACAGAGTGTGTAGAAGGGTCAAATTACAGATTCAAGATCTGCAAATCATGCAAGATTTTTTTGTGTTTGATATGAGAGGGGTGGATGTGGTGCTAGGTATGGAATGGTTAGCTTCATTGGGTGAAATAAAGGCTAATTTCAAAGAGCTAACCTTGAAAATTCCTAGAGAGGGCGGATCAATTGTATTAAAGGGAGAACCTGCTTTAAAAAGGTCCATAGCTTCATTAAATTCAGTTTTAAAGGCTGTAAAAGGTGAAGGTGAAGGGTTTATGTTGTACTGTCAAGAGTTGAATGCTGTTAAAAATGAGAAGGCAGTTCCTACATGGATGGAAGAGTTATTGTAGGAATTTGAGGGAATATTTCTGGATCCTAGTGGTCTTCCCCCTTCAAGGAAGCATGACCATGGGATTGAACTGAAGCAAGGAGCTGAAATTCCCAATGTAAGACCTTATAGGTATCCACACTATCAGAAAAATGAGATTGAAAGATTGGTTCAGGATATGCTAAATTCAGGAATTATCAGACCTAGCATTAGCCCTTATGCTAGCCCTATTATATTGGTAAGGAAAAAAGATGGAGGATGGAGATTTTGTGTTGACTATAGGGCACTGAATAAAATAATAGTCCCTAACAAGTTTCCTATACCAATCATTGACGAATTATTAGATGAATTGGGTGGAGCTGTGGTATTTACCAAGCTGGACTTGAAATCAGGTTATCATCAAATAAGGATGAGGGAGCAAGATATTGCTAAGACTGCCTTTAGAACTCATGAAGGTCATTATGAGTTTATGGTAATGCCTTTTGGGCTCACAAATGCTCATTCTACATTTCAGGCTTTGATGAATGAGGTACTGAAACCTTATTTGAGGAAATTTGCATTAGTCTTTTTTGATGATATTCTCATTTATAGTAGAACTATAGAAGATCATCTTAAGCATGTGAAAGATATATTAATGCTGTTGATTGAGAATAAATTGCTGGTGAATAAGAAGAAGTGCAGTTTTGACCAGAATAAGGTATAGTATTTGGGGCATATTATTTCAGGGGAGGGGGTGGCTGCAGACCCAAACAAATTGGAGGTCATGAGAAGCTGGCCCATTCCAAAGAGTGTGAAAGCCTTAAGAGGTTTTCTAGGCCTTACAGGGTATTACAGGAGATTTGTACAGAATTATGGAAAAGTGGCCAGGCCCTTGTATGATTTGTTGAAAAAAGATAATTTTCAATGGAGTAAGGAAGCTGAAGTAGCTGTGAATCAGTTGAAAACAGCCTTAGCAGAGATTCCTGTCCTTACAATTCCTGATTTTTCTCAACCTTTTACTCTAGAGACTAATGCTTCTAACAAAGGGCTGAGAGCTGTGCTTATGCAACAGGGGAGACCATTGGCTTTTTGGAGCCAATCTCTTTCAGAAACAGCTCAGAGAAAATCTGTTTATGAGAGAGAATTAATGGCTATAGTTTTAGCTATACAAAAGTGGAGGCACTATTTGATGGGCAGCAAGTTCACTATTATGACAGATCAGAAAAGCTTGAAATTCTTGACAGAACAGAGGTTAATGGGAGAGGACTAATTTAAGTGGACCTCAAAGTTAATGGGCTTTGATTTTGATATTGTGTATAAACCGGGTTGTGAAAATAAGACAGCTGATGCTTTGTCCAGGAGAATGACCTTTACAGCCATTTCTATGATTCAATACGATGAGGAGGAGGAGTGGGAAAGGGAGATATTAGCTGATTCAAAGTTGAAAATGATTATGCAAGATTTATTGGTAAATAAGGTTGCTCATCTAGGATATACTTTACAGAATAAGAAGTTGTGGTATAAGGGCAAATTGGTGTTGTCCAAGAACTCTCCTAAAGTACAGGTGCTGATGCAGGAATATCATAGTTCCTTGGTGGGAGGTCATTCAGGTTTTTTCAGAACCTTCAAAAGAATAGCAGCCCTGGTGTATTGGGAAGGGATGAGACAGAACATTAGGAGGTTTATTGCTGAGTGTGATGTTTGTCAACAAAATAAATACCAAGCTTTGTCTCCAGCTGGGTTATTATAACCTCTCCCTATTCCTACACAAGTCTGGTTTGATATTTCAATGGATTTCATAGAAGGGCTCCCTAAAGCACAAGGAAAAAATGCCATATTAGTGGTGGTGGACAGGTTTACCAAATATGCTCATTTTTTTCCTATAAGCCATATTTTCACAGCTAAAGATATTGCAAAGTTATTTGTGAAAGAAGTAGTGAAACTACATGGGTTTCCTACTACTATAGTGTCTGACAGGGATAAAATTTTATTGAGCCAATTTTGGAAAGAGTTGTTTAGAACTGTAGGTACCAAGCTGAAATTCAGTTCCGCTTATCATCCTCAAACGGATGGCCAAACGGAGGTTGTTAATAGAGGGGTAGAAACTTACTTAATGTAACACCCCGTGTATACCCGGCGTATTATCATTATGATTATATCAGATTAGCGCTTAAACACTTTAATTAAAACAAGTTTATCGCGGAAGCATAAAACCAAAACCGTATTTCTTGATAACATTATGTATGGAATCACAAACCCACAACCAAGCATAAACAAGCCCCTGATTAACCAGATCATACAACCAAACCATAGGCAGAATAACACAAATATCTCAAAGATATATAAACAGGAGGAAGCATAACATAACAAAACCGGTTAAATACAACATCAACATCTGACACCCGAGGTGTCTATACAAAAGAATAAGCGTCCGAGCGCTTTCTGATCCCTAGGATCCTTCCTCACACGAGGGCATACATAGATACAACATAAAACTACATGTACATCACATGTCTTCCCTCTACAAGCGTACAAAACAAAACAAAAGTTGAGCCGAGCTCCAAGCTATCCTCTGCTGCCCAAGGCCAAGCAGGTACCGTCTCTACTGGGGCCTCCAGCCCTGAGACCACTCCTCTCTACCAGAAGCATCACCTGAAAAAGCATAAGCCCCACACGGGGTGAGATAAACATCTCAGTAAGCTCAGGGTCCTTGGAGGCATCTCCTCCACCCTGGCTCACTCACCATGACACAAGTCATCAGGGTATCACAACCATCTGGGCTTCCCGGCCTCTCATAACAACACAAGCAAGCTATCAAGCTCTATGTACGGCGGACCGAGTCAACGCCGACCTCAGTGTGAAACCGGAATTCACACCCGTGCCATCCCATCGGGAGCTAGCCCTTACGCATGGACGCACATATATGGTACCTCTGAGAATAGGCAATCAACCACGACGGGACACATCTATCTCTTGGTCTTAGGGGATCATCCACACCCCGGGACCCAGTCAACCATGAGCAAACCAAACTAGGAGGTGCGCTCTACTCCTAGGGAGGTCCATATCTATCTTAACTGGCCAGAAGATCTAATAACAGGCTTAATACATTTATCAAGCACAGATACAAGCATATATTATTATGAGTATGCAACATCCACACAATGCATGTATCATGAATGAAACATCCCCAAAGGTCCAAGAACTTACCTGGCAAAGCCGAGCTCTACAGTTCTTCCCTTGCTCTGTGGCCCACGCCACTGACACCCGCAGTGTCACTCCCTAAACAAGGCACATACAACATGCATCAAACATCCATACAAGCACAAGCATATACGGTTCACAACCGTTCAAAACGAAAGGCATCACAATCCTTTCCAAAACCACAAGGTCATCTATCCTATGGTTCAACAAGACTTTTCAATCACAAGCCATCATACCAATAGTCTCTCAAGGCCATCAAAACCACAAGCTAAGACTCTAGCATGTTCACAAATGGCCAAGCAACTCAGCCCAACAACAACACATGCTTCACAAAGAGCCATGAAACCAAGGTTCACCAAATTCACATTTAAGAGCTAATCCTACATCCTCACAACATTCTAAGCACATGTTTCAACATGACCCAAAGCTAAAACTAGCTCTATCAAAAGTAGGTCACTATTCACCTAAAACCCCAACTCATAAATCAAGAGGTGATTCTCGAGTTTCTTACCTCAAAGATAGCAAGGAATGCTCAAGGACGACTTCCCCTAACTTGGGTACTCACGAATCGTCGCCGTTCCTCGCCGAGCTCGAGTTTCACGAACTTCCCTTGAGAAAGGGATTCTTTGATTTGGGGGTTTTCAAGGTGAAATGAGGATGGATTCAAGCTCTAGAAGTGATTTCCATCACAAAATGTGTTTAAGGGATGAATTTTGGTGAGATATGGTGAAGAAATGAAGCTTGGAGGTCCAACAATTGAGGAAAAAGGCTGGAGGAAGGAGAAGAGAGGGTTTGGGGCTCAAAAATCGCGAAATTCCCCTTTTATAGTGGCCCTGTCAGAGCTGCCGCGCGGATCGCGCCACTCTGGCGCTGATCGCGCCAGCTGCAGATGACCACGGCGCCATCCGCGCCAAACCCGCGCCAAGAGCGCCGGCCTCCAGAACCTCTGGCGCCATGAGCGCCACCTCCCGCGCCAAGAGATCCAACCTCCAGAGCCTCCCACGCCGTCAGCGCCAACTCCCGCGCCAAGAACGTCAACCTCCAGGGTTCCCGAGCCACCGGTGCCAACTCCCGCGCCAGGAGCGCCAACCTCCAGAACCTCCAGCGCCAACCGCGCCCACTGGAAAACTATGTAAGGTCCTGCGCCACCAGCGCCAACTCCGACGCCAAGAGTACCAACTTCCAAAGGATGTGGCGCCAGGGGCGCCAACCTGGCGCCAACAGCGCCACCCTTAAGACCTTGGCGCGGATCGCGCCAGACCTGGCGCCAACAGCGCCACCCTTAAGACCTTGGCGCGGATCGCGCCAGACCTGGCGCTGGCCGCGCCACGATTATGCAGAAGGTTTTCTGCAGAATTTCAGCATCCAATGACCACAGACTCGCCCATACGCGCCCAGACTCGCGCCACACGCGCTGGGGCTTAGGATTATCACACTTAAGATGTATTACAGGAGAGAAACCTAAACAATGGCCAACATGCTTAATTTGGGCAGAGTTCTGGTTTAACTCCAATTACAACAGCTCAGCCAAGCTGACTCCTTTTAGAGCTTTATATGGTCGAGATCCACCTCAATTATTGAAGGGCACCACTATTCCTTCAGTGGTGGAGGAGGTGAACAAATTGACTAGAGAAAGGGATGAGTTATTAGACCAGCTAAGAAGGAATTTGCTAAAAGCCCAAGACCAGATGAGAAGTCAAGTAGATAAGAAAAGGAGGGATGTGGAATTGCAAGAAGGTGACTGGGTCTATCTCAAGATACAGCCATATAGGCTGAAATCTCTAGCTAAAAAGATCAATGAAAAGGTAAGTCCTAGATTTTATGGGCCATATCAGATTGAAAAGGTCATTGGTAAAGTGGCCTACAAGCTAAAGCTGCCACCTGAGAGTAAGGTTCACCCGGTATTTCATGTTTCTCTATTGAAAAAAGCTATTTCTCCTACTGCAAAGTCTCAACCTTTAGCTGCAATTTTAACTGATGAACTGGAATTAAAAGTGGAACCAATGGCTATCAAAGCTGTGAGACATTTAGCAGGAATTGTAGAAGTGCTGATACAATGGAAGGATCTTCTAGATTTTGAAGCAACATGGGAAGAGGAGTCAGTGATGCAGCAGCAGTTTCCTGACTTTCACCCTGAGGACAAGGTGGCTCTCTTGGGGGGGAGTATTGTTAGACCTCAAATAAAGGAAAGATATGTAGCAAGGACTTATGGCAAGTTTAGGAAGAAGCCTGAGCATTAATGAAACCTGTAACTGGCTAATGCCAGTTATAGCTTAAGGAAAATAGAATGCTTACCTGTAATTGGCTGTAACAGAACTTTATATAGTTTTCTGTTAGAAAGGAGAGGGGGGGGGGGATTTCATTTGGTAAAATTGGTTAGGGAGGCTAGGCTCACTCCTACAATTGTAACTGGAATTCATTCAATAATACAAGAGTTCTTGATTGTTCCATCAAATGAAAAGCAAGTTACAGAAAAGCACAACGTACCAAAAAAAGTTGCAGCGCAATGGGGCAAAGAAGTAACAGCATGTCACATCTGAGAACAATTGTAGCAAAAATCTGATAATCCAAATGTGCAAAGAGATTATTTCAGAAAAAGGCAAAGCATATCAAGCATACTACGATATTAAGAATTAAAAGGGACAACTAATTCCAGAAAACATTCCTTCCTGTCAAACTGTGTGTGTGTACGAAAAGATGATATATTAAACTAGTAGAAATATTTTTAAAAAAAATCACCTTCATAAAATCATTTCATTTCAAACTTATTGACAATAAAACAATGCTAAAATATGTACCCAAAAAAATCATACTAAATTCTATGATTTTAAATAGATAATAACATAAATAATATAAAGGGTAAGTGAGCTACTAAATAAGAATGTTATGCACATTGTATAATCCGCACATGTAGTTCAAATTTTAAGAAATATTTCAGGAAGGTTATAGGCCCTGATAGTTCAGTATTTTCGTGTTTCAGCTAAAGACATTCTGAGTGAAGCAGGGAGGTGGGTTTTATTTCGTAATGGAATGTATAGAGAGACATCATTGATCATCCCTTACCACTTGCCCCTCCACTCTAAACACACACCACTGACACTGCACTACTGTCATCACACCGCAACCTACACTACTCTAACAACCCTCTTTAGGAGTTCATGATTTTTTCTCTCACAGTTGATTAGGAGCAAAAATATCAAATATATATATATATATATATATATATATTTTTTTTTTCACAAGATATTCTTGCCCTTGCAAGTTTTCAAAAACCTCTAAATGCCATGTACAGTCCACTTTTAACACTTATAAAATATTATAAAATTGTGGATAAATTTTATTTTTACCTCTATTCTGGTCAAAATGGACCACGAACATTTCATTCTCAGCTTAATTGTACCTTCACCCTTTCTTTCTAATTTCCGTTTCCTTTAAAAAAGTTGGGGCTAAGAAGTTGCATATATTTATATGCTTAAGAAGTTAATTTCAAAATCTCTTTTCATTAAATTATAAGCTATTAACTGAACTTTGTAGCATATGCAAAAGGAGTCATTTAGTTGTGCAAGAGACTCCAATCATAGAAATTCAAATCAAGGGCATTGAATTTGTCTGAGAACAAAATAAAAAACATAGATGCCGATAGACCCTACTAGATAATAATCATTGGGAGGTAACCAATACTGCCTCCACGGAATTCACATATGTTATCACACAGACAACTAGTTCACATTGACATACACAACACACAATACACATACAAATGAGAATTAAGTTTTGTAAATCTAATGGAATAGGTTCGGAATCAAATATTAAGTAAATATTTCTGAAAAAAAAATAAAGAAATAGTATCCATGTAACTGGCCCCACCTAATGGAAAAAAGCTTGGTTGTTGTAAACTTGATAATATGAGATGGACTTTTCTTTTTTAAAAATAGCAATTTAACGGTAAAAGACTAGTTTAAAAAACTAATTCTGAGACAGAATATTTAATCACGAAATTCTGGCTTGGCAAAATATGTATATTATATGAAGTGAAGAAAAAATACATAAGAGCTTATAATATTCAAAAGAAAAATTTTGTATTGAGATGAACCTGAAATAAAACCACAACATACATAACAGAGAGTTTAGAGCTGCATAAAAACGTCCCTCGAACCAGTATCCATATGCTAAATTCACTGCAAAATAAATGAAGAGAAAGTACAGCACCATGACATTGACTAGAAGGTTTCACACTGCCATTCATCATTAAAAACAAGAAAAACACTATCAGGAATATTAAGAAGCAAAACAAGCTAGGTAGTTTACCTAGGCCCAGAGCAAGAATGTTGGGAAGCGGACGGGTACAATAGAACAGAAAATGAAACTCAGTGGCAGTTAATATCACAAAGAAGGCTTCTACTTGATGTCCAAACTTATTCCTTATCTGCAAAGCAACGATCATTATTAGAATGATAAGAAAAGAAAGTTTGTTGCTTCCTTATGAAACTTCGAACAATTCTACAATGCTCTCAAATTTGGTGCCATGCACCCTTCAGATTTTTTTTCTCTCAATATTTTACCAGTTTTATCCTTTTCCAAAGTTTTAATCAATGCTCAAAGATTTTCCAATGCCGGCAGGCACGACAAGGTGAAGGAGGCACATGAACCATTCCATTGGGACACCTAGTTAAGCTTTTAATAGAGATGAATTAGGACAGCTTGAACAAACACTGATAAAAGATATGCAACCTACATAACCAAGATTTTTGCCATTGCTTGAGAAGGTTCAACCACATTTGAGTTCCTCACTAAATTTTCCAATTTACTCCTTTGCTTGATTAATCTCCTTTTCATAGTCGTGAAGCTCACTGAAGCTCTGGCCAAGCTTTAGTCTTTAGAGAACATTTTCATAATTTTAAAAATTATAGTACTACATGCCAAATAAATTGAGATAAATTATCTCTACTGTTGAATTATTATTTTTCTATGATCAACAGTTAAACATCTTTGTGCATCCATGCACCAAATATGCAAGGGTGCATGATAGAAGTATTGAAAATTGAGCTTTAATTGGATAGGTATAATATCAGAGAGTTGAATAAACACTACTTCATAAATAAGTAAAATAAATAAATAAATAAATTTACTTGCTTATTGATGATCCAAAGGTACATACCTGATGTCGAAAGAATCTTAGTGTGTATAGTATTATGCCCCCTAGGGCCATCCGAACTAGACATCAACAATAAGACATATTAATGTACTTCCCACCACATTCTCAAGTAACAGAGAGCACAGGAGAACAAAAATTGACACCATCATCTTGGTAATTTTGAGCATTTTGACATGGTTCATGACTTTAAACTCAACTATGAATTGTACATTATTTGATTTGATTTGATTTGATTTGATCAGTCAATTCAATTATGTACATATAACACAGACATTTTCCTGTAATGAATGCTTGTGAGACTAACAGAATGATGCAAACAACATAGAGACCAATGGCTCAGTGAAACAAGTACGTTATCAGAATTAATTTTCGAGCTATTATTTTCCAGCTAAAGACAGTGTTTTAGACTTTAAACTTCTAGTGTGATTGGTTTCTTATCTGCACAAATTCCCAGGCATCCAAACAAAAAAGTAATAACTAGATACTTCTTGGCATATGTATGTTGGGCTCCTCCCAACAAAAAAACATGCACACGTTTGATCATTAGTGCCAGTCTTTTTTTCAATTTAAACCAAAGGAAAGGAGAAATCCAGAGGGGGAAAAAAGATAAAAACAGCATTCCCTGAAATGAGGAAAACTAAAATATGCATTGATTGTCAAGTATGAAAGAAGGATACATACCTATGAGAAGAGCATAAAACTTTGGCAAATGCAGCAAACTTGCAGTTAAAACAAACGGTGATGCAATTATTGACACAAGCAAAGCACCTAAAACAAAATAACAATAACACAATTAGATAACATATAACAATATAACAAAGAGAGAAGTACTACACTAGCACACACTAGCTTATACCGAGGAGGCATGGCAATTGCAAAAACTCAATCTTAACAATCCAATAGAACATCATCACGGTTAGATTTCCAGCACTAAAAACTAAACAAACTTGAATAACCATTGTAACACATGCTAGTCACAAATCACAATCTCAAAGATTATTAAATGGATTCATTCACATCAGGCACACAAGCAATGCAACTGTATAAACGAGTCTGTAATCCTTATTTGCTTAATTCTTCGCAAAGTAAATTATCATTTTCCATAATAAATCACAAAGGTCTGACTAGTGCTAAATATGAAAACATTAACAAACCAAAAACTAAATGAATAAATAAAAGGCTTAAATATGTTTTTCATAGTTGTAATATACTCCTTTTTTAGTTTACTACCTAATTATTTATTTATTTATTTTACTATCTGAAACTTTTAAACTTTTAAACTTTTACTTTTGGTTGGTACTTACCATTACTCTAAGTTTGTTAAGTGATGATGTGGCACTATGTTAACTTATCAGATCATCACTTAACCCATGATTTGCTAGTGTGTTAACTTGTCACATCATCACTTAATGGACCAAGACTAACAGTAGGTGTCAAAAGCAAAAGTTTGGATATGTCATATAGTAAAATCATAAAAAAATATTTTTTAGGTAGTAAACTGAAAAGGAGATATATTAAAGATATGAAAAACATATTTAAGCTTAAATAAAAATACATATTTTGAGAGAAAATGGCTACAAAACACAAAAACATACCGAGGAAAGTCCAAGGAACCACCCCAGGGAATTCCAGATGATCATACTATTAACAGAAACATTAAAAAAAGATCAATTATATACAAAATACAATAAACTACCAACTGATAAAAAAGATAGCAAAGACACAGTGAACTCACATTGTCTAAGTTCAGCCTGTGATAGAGAATATCGTGCATTGCCTTTAGGAAACACAAAGGAATTATAATTTATAAATAAATAAATAACTAATAAAAATAAGCAAAGAGGTCGAAGAAGATGAAGAGAGAGACCTGAACGTTGAAACTCTCTTCGACCTTAGTGTAAGGCACAGTGAGTACGTAGACAGCAGCGATTGATCCCAATAGAAAATCGTAACCGTATCGCTGCAGAAAAGCCTCTGATTTGGAACTGGAAGCCATTGTTGTGTGGTGTGTTACAGAGGGGGTGTAGAACGCCAGAGACGATACAAAGAGAGGCGCTTCATACACCATATGAAATTTCCAATACACCATTAATGCACAGTGTAATTCCGATATTACCCTTTCGCTATTTAAAATAAAAAATGGCTCATCACCTTCCATACGGATTCCGCTCTTCTCTCCCTCACCGCCGTTTCCTCTGCTTGTTTCCTCTGGTTTCTTCATCCATTTGCGCCGATACAGTGGTGGCATTGGCAGTTCGACGAGCTCTGAGGTTGAAGACGACGCTATTCAGGTAAGATTCGTGCTCCCTTGCTGGTTTGTTTCTGGTTTGGTACGTTAATGCAACAGCGGGACTTCCATGGATTCGGCAATCCGCACGCCTCATACGGATTTGCCAATCTGTATGGGTTTTACGGATCATTCAATCCGTAGAAATCATACGGATTGTGCGGATTGCAGAATCCGTATAGGGCATTTTTTTTCTTTTCAAAAACATGCTTTTTAAATATTTAGGAACATGATTGCTTATTAAAAGTAGTATGTATGGAGTAACTTTATGACTATTTTACTGAATTCATATTTCTCTTCATTTATCTTAAAATGTATTTTATTTTGTTATTGTATTTACATTAAATTAGCACCAATGGGTGATAATGAAGAAAACTACAAGGACATGGCTCTTATGATGATGAATATTAAGAGCAAACTGATCGAGGTCATTGACACAATTCATGTGAAGGGCGAGGTAATGTTAGGTTTTGATAATTTGTTAGGTTTTGATAATTTGTTTATTTAGCCTCATGGAGAGATAAGCAAGACTTTTGCCATTAGATGGAAGGATCACTTGGCACACACCTGACATCTTATAGATTCTAATGGGCAACATCATATGGTAACCTATAAAAAAAACCTTGAATATCCTGCGATTACTAGTGGCTGGACAGCCATAAGGGACCATTATGGGCTATAAGGAAACCACCATATTACCTTGATTCATTATGCTCAATCTGTGTTTTTGATGACTGTGTATAAAGGCATTTATGAACCTCAAGCATTTCCGAAATGGCACTCATTATACAAGCAAAACTCGAAATCTGTTGTTTTCCGCCTTCTGCTCAATGATTACAAGGTCAACTGCAGTTCTCTTGTAAGTTAGCACAATATACAGATTTTGCTTTCTTTTGTAATTTGCTTTTTCTCTCACTTCCCATAAAAGTCTAACCATCAATATTATTATTCTAGGATCTTCCATCTCCAATGTACCATTTTCTCAAAGATAATGAGTTCACATACATTGACTTTGAAGGAAAGACTCAATGCAAATTAGTCTTCAATCATTGGCGGAAAAATGTCAAGATCGGAAGTGGCTGGAGGAACTTTGTCATACAACATAAGCTGAGACCCAACTTAGAGTTCATCATGGAGTTTCCAGACCCTTCACACAACATTATCATATGGTACATGTGTTGAGCCTCATTTTGTCATATGGACAAGGACATCAACAACACTGTTTAGCTTCATTTTGTCATTTTGTTTCGTATCTATATATTTTTTGTTTATATGTTTTATAATTAACATTAACAATGTTGTTATATCACGAACAATATCAAGAACAATGCGTGATATCATTTTGATTATTAAGGACAATGTCTACTACGTTTTTTGCTCATTTATGTGTTGTATGCATAAAGGATCTAGTAGGTTGGGTAGCTTTTGCTATCTTTTTTTCCATTTGGATTTTTTATGCTCCTAATGTTTTGGGCCATATTATGCCGGAATGGTATTTCCTACCATAGTATACCTGACAAATCGGGAGGTGCAGCCGCAATAGCACCAGTTTTTATACCAGCCAAAAACACTCGTACGAATTACACAATCCGTGGAAGGTGTACAGATTGGATAATCCGTACGAATTATACAGATTGAGTAATCCATTCAATCTATACGGATTATCCAATCCGTACGCCTTCCACAGATTGTGTAATCCGTACGAGTGTTTTTGATCCGTAAGCTGAGATTCTCTAGGGGTATTTTTGGGATTTAAAAAAAATGGTGTAGTAGAAGTTTTATATGGTGTATGAAGCGATTCTCCAATACAAAAACACGAAATGGTTTGTTACAGAAGCATTGGGTTTTCATTTCCTAGCCTTTTTGGTCATCCTATTTTTTTTTCCTTTAAGGACAAACTGATTTTAGAGTTAGGCATTAACTTCCTACACCAGTAGGATTTCTAATACACCCAGCATTTTCATTCCGATAATACCCTTGTTGCTTTTTAACATACACCAGACAGTTTGGCCATGCTTTTTCTTCAGTCTTCTTCTTCGTTGTTCGTGAACTACTGTGGTTATTCGTTGGCGCTTGGTTGTCGCTTCGTCGGTATCCCGGAAGTGGTGGTTAGCATTGGTGGAAGTTCCGTTGGCCGCTGGCGTCATCGGAGATACGTTCTGTGTCATCGGAGGTTTGATTGGCAATCCGTAATGATCGTACGGATTGACAATCCGTAAAGATGATACGAATTGCCAATCCGTATGATCCTTACGGATTGCTAATCCGTACGATCCTTACGGATTGCCAATCCGTATGGTAGTTTATTTAAAAAAAATTATTTTTAATATGTTAAAAGTATTATTAATTAATGTATTTGTCCTATTTTCATTTAAAAATATATTGTGAAGTTAATATTTTTTGTAGGATATTTTTGTGAGTATAATTATTATGCATTTAGTTTTTTAGTGATGGTTATTTTTTAATTTGTTTGTTAAGATGGATAATGATAATTTGATGCATGATGATATGATGTATGAAGAAATGAATATGAGTGAAGACAAGGGAGGGGAACCATTTGCGTGTGACAATAATAACTCTTCAATTGATTGTTCAGATGCATTCAATACTTCAAAGGTATTTGTATCATGTTATATTTCATAAAAGCTAGTAAATTTAATACTTAACCACTGTTAAAATATGTATTATCAAATTTTGTAGGTGTTTAAGTCTCGTGAAGAGTTATTGGAATGGGCTCGTAGTGTTGCATATGAGATTGAATTTGTAGCTGTGATAGGTTGCATATGAGATGGAAAGAGGGGAAGAACGTCATTTCTTTTGATAGGTTGTGAAAGGAGTGGAAAGTATAGAGCATTCAACAAAGATTTAGTACGGACGATCACTAGCACGAGAAAGTGTGGTTGTCCTTTCAAGTTGAGAGGGAAACCAGTCGTAGGAGGTGAAGGCTGGATGGTGAAGTTAGTATGTGGGTTACATAATCATCGTCTGGCCAAGTCAATGACTGGACATCCATATGCTGGTCGTTTAAGTGCGGAAGAGAAGGTAATTGTTGTTGAAATGACAAAGTCAAGAGTTAAACCAAAGAATATTATGTTGAGTTTAAAAGATTGCAATCCCAAAAGTTATACAACAATGAAACAAGTCTACAATGCAAGATATGCGTACCGTACTTCTGTTAGAGGCAACAATACTGAAATGCAACAATTGATAAAGCTTCTTGAACGCGATAGATATATCCAATGGCATAGACTGAAGGATGAAGATGTTCTACGAGACATATTCTGGGCACACCCTGATTCAGTGAAGTTGATAAATTCATGTAATTTGGTATTTCTCATTGACAACACATACAAGATGAACAGGTATAGACTTCCTTTGTTGGACATTGTTGGTGTGACACCTACTAGGATGACATTTTCAGCTGCTTATGCATATTTGGAGGGTGAACGTATCAATAATGTTGTACGGGAGCTTGAACAATTTAGAGGCCTTTTTTTAAAGACTGAGGTTTTTCCTAAAGTCATTGTCACAGACAGAGATGCAGCCCTGATGAATGTCATCCAACAGGTTTTCCCTGACACTACCAACTTGTTGTGTCGGTTCCACATTGACAAGAATGTGAAGGCTAAGTGTAAAACGCTTGTGGGACAAAACAATGCATGGGACTATGTGATTGAAGCGTGGGAAAGTCTTGTAGATTGTGCTTCTGAAAATGCATATGAAGACTGTCTTATGAAGTTTGAGTGTGCCTGCGCACCGTGGCCAATATTTGTTTAGTATGTTAAAGACACATGGTTGATTCCCCACAAAGAAAGATTTGTTACAGCATGGACCAATAAATTCATGCATTGGAAACACTACTACAAACAGGTAAATCCTTTGCAATACTTGAATGACATCATGTTTTCCAAATTAATATTTGTGCACCTTTAACTAGAGGGTTGAGGCTGCTCATTGGACCTTGAAGTGGTTACTGCAAAATAGTGTTGGAGATCTTTGTAATGTTTGGGATGCCATCAACAACATGATCACCTTGCAACACAATGAAATAAAGGCTTCTTTTGAGACAAGTATGCATGTCGTAGGACATTCATTTAAAGTGACATTGTACAAAAGACTCGTCGGCATGGTTTCAAGGTATGCGCTAAATCTAATTGCTGAGGAGTTTGACCGAGTTCATTATGCAAGCGTTGATAGTTCTCTTTGTGGATGTGTGTTGAGAAGCACGTGTGGTTTTCCTTGTGCATGTGAGCTAGTAAAATATAATCTTTCCAGCATACCACTGGGTAACGTAGACATGTTTTGGCGGAGGTTACATTTCTCTGACCAAGGTGTCGATGACTGTTGTAACGCCCCATCTAAACCTGGGGTCATTACCCTATCTTAATTACCATCATTAACGCTAATCATCAGAGTTAAGCAGTTCGGAAGCATAAGAATAAGAATGACATCATCAAATGTCATTAGCATAGCCTTTATACATCAAAATATGGTGAATATACATAACAACTGTGTCTTATACAAAACTGTACATATAACAATCCCCTCAGGGTACAAAAACGAAACTAAACGCAAATACAAAACATCAAAGCCACATGCTCTTATCATCTAGCCTAAGGTGTGCAAATCAAAGCTATCCCTGCATAGGCTTCTTGCCTTGGGATCTATCTGCTCCTCCTGAGGAATCACCTGCAAAACAAAAGCCCCACACACGGGGTGAGATATAAATCTCAGTAAACTCAGGGCCCTTGAAGGTATTTCCTTCCCCTGGTTCTCTTCAAACATATACATGAAATAGCATATCCAACCCATCACACATGGATTCAAACGTCAGCACATCACTCTCACAATCATCAAGGAATCAAAGTCTCAAATCACATTCACCTGTCAACACTCAGGTGTTCCAATCACGGCCACAACCGTTCATAACATAATCAACTACCCGCAGAGGCTACATCTAGGCATATAGGAACATCTCCAAGAAGGAGGCTACATCTATATCCTAGGAACATCTCATGGCAGGTTTCCATCACTATCCAGCAGAGGCTACATCTAGATATGTAGGAACATCTCCAAGTAGGAGGCTACATCTACACACTAGGAACATCTATTGTCAGGATCCCATCAATCTATATGAGGCTACATCTATATATATAGGAACATCTACAAGCAGGAGACTACATCTATATAACAGGAACTGTAACACCCCAAAATTTTGGGAATCACAACAAATTACTAGGGTTAAATGTTAATTCAGTATAAAAGATTTGGGAGAAAAGACCAAAATACCCCTAGGTATGCTAGCAAGATATATTAAGGAGGAAATCTTATAAATACTCTTGGATGGTTGGAAAATGATTAGAATACCCTTAGGGTGATACATACAGAGATACCTTGAACACTTTAGAAAAAGACGATTTTGCCCCTAGGGTAAGTGGTGAAATTACCAAAATACCCTTTAGGTCAAACACTGATCAAATGATGTTAGAAATCTGTGGGAACCTTAGTATTGGATAAAGTGATTTTAGACAACACATTATTAATATGATTGGGGTTAGAAAACCCTAAACAATAATTTTTAGGAATTTTGGAAGATAATTTGAAAAGTGTCTAATCTAGACTACTTCAGATATCAGAAAATTATATGGAAGGGATGGTCATACTCTTTGGAGTTTTCTCCTAATTATGAGATAAATAGACTAATTTATTAAGTTAAATTAG